>PVIA01004328.1:0-141344 GCA_004024845.1 Tonatia bakeri
GCCACGAGACAGCCACAGAGCCAGTAAACTGCAGCCCTATCTGAGACTCCATCATCCTGGGTAACACTCTTTGACCTGCCTTGGAGATTCTCCAGAGGCTCTGCCTCTCCCAAATTATGGGCCCACCCAAGCTGCTTTTCCATAAGAATGGCTGGTCTTGGCTCTTAAATCCTATCAAACAAGCAACAGCTGGCTTCAGGGAGCCATAGCAGCAGCCAGATTAGATTCCCAGCTTGGCTTTGCTTGGGAATCTCCAAGCCCAGCACAAGTAGCAGCCATCTGAGATTGCTTTACAGCTCAGGCAGGGTGCCCTGGGCAAAACAAAGGTTGGGGCTGACCTTGGCCTGCACCACCCAGGAAACCCCATGGCCAGTGCACCCAGTGAAAAGCTGAACCATGTTGGAGTACCACCACCTTGCCCCTGCACAGCTGATCCTCCATGAAGGGTGGAGGTTGATGATCAGTTTTCACAGCCAGTCCTTGCAGCTGACTGGCCTGGGTAAATCCCTCCCACTGATCTGCCAACAGCAACCAAGACTCAACTACAAGAGGAGGGTGTACTCAGCCCACATGAAGGGTGCACCTCAAGTACCCAGCTTGGGTGATAGGGGGGGTTGTGCCACTGGGCCCTACAGGACACCTACTACATCAGGCCACACTACTAAGAAACAGAGTCAAAGCAGCTCTACCTAATGCATAGAAACAAACACGGAGTGTCTGCCAAAATGAGGAGACAGAGAAACATCGCCAAAATGAAAGAACAGATGAAAACTCTAGACAAAAGAACCAAACAAAATGGAGACAAGCAATCTATCAGATGCAGAGTTCAAAACACTGTTTATAAGGATGTTCAAGGAGCTTAGTGAGGACCTCAGCAGCATAAAAAAGACCCAGTCAGAAATGAAGGATACACTATTTGAAATAAAGAACAGCTTACAGAGAAACAACGGTAGAGTGGATGAAGCCGAGAATCAAATCAATGATTTGGAACGTAAGGAAGCAAAAAACAATCACTCAGAACAACAGGAAGAAAAAAGATCCCAAACAAGTGAGGACAGTATAAACAGCCTCTGGGACAACTTCAAGAGGTGCAACATTCACTCCAGAGGGGTGCCAGAAGGGGAAAAGAAAGAGCAAGAAATTGGAAATCTATCTGAAAAAGTGGTGAGAGGAAACTTCCTTAATTTGGTGAAGGAAATAGACATGCAAGTCCAGGAAATACAGAGACCCCCAAACAAGATGAATGCAAAGAGGCCCACTCCTAGACACATCATAATTAAAAGGCCAAAGGTTAAAGATAAAGACTCTTTTTCAAAAAATATTTTTATTTATTTATTTATAGACGGAGGGGAAGGGAGGGAGAGGGAGAGAAACAACGGTGTGTGGTTGCGTCTCCTGCACCTCCACTGGGGACCTGGCCTGCAACCGAGGGAAGAGCCCTGACTTGGAATGGAACCAACAACCCTTTGGTTCACAGGCTGGAGCACAGTCCACTGAGCCATACCATCCAGGGCAAGAGAGACTCTTAAAAGCAGCAAGAGAAAAGAAGTTAGCTACCAGATGATTTTCAGATGAGGGGGAAAGGGAGAATGGGTGAAGAGGTGAGGGGATTAAATAGTACAATAGGTAGTGATAGAATAGCCATGGGGATGTAAAGTACAGTATAGGAAATGAAGTAGCTGAAGAACTTATTCACATGACCCATGGACATGAACAATGGTGGGGGGATTGCCTGAGGGAGTGTGGGGGTGTGCTGAGTGGAGGGGGACAAAGTGGGAATCTCAGGACAACTGTAATAGCATAATCAATAATATATAATTTTTAAAAAGACCAAGAAATAGCAGAAGTGAAGTCTGGTTAATTTGTGTGTTCCCAAGTATACACAAAACATTCCAGCACACAGTAGGGTATCAGTGCGCACCTACTGACATGGCCTAAAGATGGATTCTCAATGAGGTATGCTGTTGCCCAATAGAGATTCAGGAAAAAAAAAAGTTTCTCATCTGTCCTTGGATTCCACAGAGATCAGAGGAGGGAGGTCTCAGAGAGCTTCAGCTCTGGTTCAGAAGAGCTGGCTTCTCTGGCACTGAGGGCAGGACAGAGGCAAGGTGGTGCCCCAAGCCACACCCAGTTCAGAATATACTGCAGGGGCGGGGTGGGGGGATTGGGGAGTGAGGCAGGTCTGGTGGGAAGTCCCACTCAGAACCAAAGACAGTTCCTTGTAAGCGGGCACACGTCTGGATCTCCTCTTATTGTGACCACTGAGGCATGTGGCTCCATTCCTGAAAATTTTGTCCTGGAACAAATTCTCAGGTCATACAGTCACTGACTGGACATCCTAGGAATAAAGGCGTCCAGCTGTATCCATTCAGAGAGATGCATCTTACTCAATCTATTGAGGTAAGGCGCCTGGATAGCTCATTTCAGGGGGCAAAGGGGAAGGACATCTAAAACGGCTTGGTTTCTATTCTACTTAAAAATAAAAAAGAAAGAAAGAAAGAAAGAAAGAAAGAAAGAAAGAAAGAAAGAGAGAGAGAGAGAGAGAGAGAGAGAGAGAAAGAGAGAGAGAGAGAAAGAGAGAAAGAAAGAAAGAGAGAGAGAGAGAGAAAGAGAGAGAGAGAGAAAGAGAGAGAGAGAGAGAAAGGAAGGAAGGAAGGAAGAAACTTTGCTTGATTTCATACAAGGAGGCAGGAGAGGATTTGGTTTTGGAGTCTAAGTCCATGTGATTCTAAAGTCTGAATTCTTCTACCAGGAAGGAAGGGCCGCGTTGGGAGCAGAAAACTGGGGCTGGAGTTCCCAAGCACCTGAGTGACTTTGGTCAAACTGTGCTCTCACCTTTATGTCTGTGCTGATGCCATTCATTCCTGCTGGGCTGCTCATCACTCTGCACATATGCTAACTTTCCAATTTCTGCTAATCCTTCAAGGTTGACTGTGGGAGTGTGGTGTGGGCTGGGTGGAGGAGAGCAAAGGGGGAAAACTGGGACAACTATAATAGAATAAACAAGAATAGCTTTTTAAACAAAGGGAGAAAGGTTCAGTTCAAATGTCAGATCCTGCATGAGGTTCCCCCAGTCCGTCCTTCTGGAAGTAAACACTCCTCTTCAAACCCCTACCGTGCCTTGTTGCTTGCATGACTCCCTTCTCGGCTAGGAAGGACTGGATTAATATGCCAGCACTGAAATCACTTGGAAGTCAAGCCAAAGCATCACTTCATTGTGCAGATTCAGACATGTGCAAATTCTTCCACTCAGAGAGGCACCAAATCTAGAAAAAGGACCACTTGCTTCAGAATCAGATAGACCCAGGTGTGGCTGCCCCTCTCTGTGTGACTTAGTCAAGGTTCTTCTCCCCTCTCAGTTTTAGTTCCTGTTCTGAAAAATGCAGAGAATAATATTTCACTCACAGGTAGTTCCAACCTGGCTTAAGGAAACAATGTCCATGTCATAAACACATACCTGTGTTTGTAGGACGTACTACTTAATAATAACAGCTAATATTTATTGATTACCATGAGCCAGAAACTTGGAACATGGCAACCTGATAAGTCATCAAATAATCTCCAACTTGCACATAAGGAAACTGAAGTTCTATGAGTACATGTAACTTGTCCAGAATCCCACAGCTATTCAGCGAAAGATCTTGGGCTCACAGCCAGTTCTCTCTGACTCCTATTTAAATAGTGGAGCTACTAAGAATTTGAGAGGAAGATAGTTACATCTATCTTTTTGTTAGAAAAGGCTGTTGTGGGTTATAAATGTTATGTAAGATGTCCAAGTTTAGCCAATGAAAATACATCAGATGGGCCCTGGCTGGGCAGCTCCTGGTTGGAGCATGGTCCCTGAAATACCAAGGTTGCAGGTTCAATACCCAGTCAGGGCACATACAAAAAGCAATCAATGAATGCATCAATAAATGCAACAACAAATCTCTCTCTCACTAAATTTTTAAAAAACTTAAAAAGAGCCCTGGCTGCTGTAGCTCAGTGGATTGAGCACGGGCTGCAAACCAAAGCATCCCAGGTTCGATTCCCAGTCAGGGCACATACCTGGGTTGCAGGCCACGGTCCCCAGCAACCGCACATTGATGTTTCTCTCTCTCTCTCTTTCTCCCTCCCTTCCCTCTCTAAAAATAAATAAATAAATAAAATCTTTAAAAAAATTAAAAAGAAAGCAGCAGATAGAACCCCTATCTCTTTTCCATCTTCTTGTCCTGTCTGTGCCTGGCACAGTGTTCAGTACATAGTTCATGCTCAATAACTGATTATGGCATGAAAATAAATCCTAAATAGTCTCTATACACCCTGGTTCTTGGCTAGAAAATTCCAAATAGGCCTTTGGAATTAAATTGATTGCTTCTTATGCTTGATAAGTGAGGAACACCTCTCAGCATCTATAGTAAGGGGGTTGAGACTTCACAGCAGAGTTAAATCTGACCCGGGGGCAAAGAGAGGAATTAGGAACAGACTCAGGAGCAGAGGGAAAGTAGGTCACCAAAGCGAAGAGTCAGATGAGGGGAGGGAAATGCTAAGGGAAGAAGGCAGCTGAGGAGTTCTTGCTTGGAATCAAGGGAAGCCCACCAACCAGCACTATGCTGCTGGGCTGTCCTCGTATTCAGAACCACGGACAGCTGCCTCTCTGTGGGACTTTTGTCCCCAGGGCAGACATGAGGGGCTTGTTTCTGGACCAGGGACACCTCCAAACACTGCTACTTGACCCAACAGGTCTGAGTTCAGCATTAAATACCTCCAGATTTCACTTAATCTTCTGAGGTTAGATGAGTCTTCAGGCAGCCCTCACACACACCAAGGGCATGATTCATCAACAATGACAGTCTCATGAAAAGTGCTCATAGAACTGAGTTGAAAAATATCAGGCTTCTCACTTTGAACTTATAGCCTCTGGGACCCTCGGGTTTTGGTCTTTAACAATAAGAAAAATGACACTTATGTTGCAGGGTTTTGAAAATGAATGAAATCTTTTATTAAAAGGACCCATCCTGGGTATAGATATATGCAATAAATGTTATCTCCATCTTTATGGTAAGAGATATTGGGAGGGGAAATAGAGTGCTCTGTAGAATAAATCAGGAATGAAACTTCCATCGGCTCTTCTAGAAAATATCCCCAACTGACTTTATTTGTTAAAAAATGGTGGTAAACTTCAATGCATGATAGTACATCCACAGAGAAACCCCAGCATAGGGAGATAAGGATTTTACTCTACTTCAAGATACCCATGAGAATCACTCAAGTTCACTGTGGAGATGTGTTTTTAAATGACACTTATAAACAAACTGACCCGAGTCTATCAAAACTAATAACTCATTCATCTAGAACTTTCCCCTTCATTTTTGTGTAATCCTCACAATGTCTCATGGGATCTAATATCACTCTCCCCATTTCACAAACAAACAAAAAAACAATCAAACAAAGACTTGAATAAATCATGCAATGTGGTAAAGATTGCAATAGGCAGATTAGGCAGGTTTCTAGGCTCAAGGTGACACTCCACTGACTCCCTTACAAATCAGCAACCATCAGAGGATGTAGGGAAGGCCAGCTAGGAAGAGTCCCAGTGCTCCCAGCCAACACCCTCTGCTGCTTTTCCCTTTTTCATCTTCTTCTCCTTCTGTTTCTTCTCCTTCTCTTCCTCCTTCTCCTTCTTCTGAACATTGACGGTATGTCACTAACAGTCTTTTTTTCTTATGAGTCCTTTCTCTAAACATAATTGTATAAGAAATAGTACATATACGATTTTATAGCTTCCTTTAAAAACACTTAATATTAGCAATTTATATTAGAAAATGTCCTGGTAGATTTTATTATTTAAACCAATCTTGTATTTTTGGCCATTTGTAGAGTTTATTTTTTTGAACAAGATTTTATTTATTAATTTTCTTAGACAGAGGGTCAGGGAAAGAGAAAGAGAGGGAGAAAAACATTGATGTGAGAGATAAACATCAATCAATTGCCTTTTGCACGCCCCTAAACTGGGAACCTGGTCTGTAACTCAGACATGTGCCCTGACCAGGGATTGAACTGGCAACTTTTTGGTTTCAGGATGATGCCCAACCCACTGAGCCACACCAGTAAGGGTTCCTCTACTCTTTCTTGCTGCATATATCAAGATCCATCATGCCTGGCCATCCAGCTTTGATCTGCCATGGCTTAAAGAACATGTACTATACACTGGGCAGTGGTGTGCTTTTCTCACTAGGTGTCAGGGATGCAGTTCTGAGTGACACAGACCCAGCCCTTCTACCTAGGCTTACAACTCAGTTGGAGAGACACTGAATCACTTAACGGGCACACAAGCAATTGAAAACAATAAGGATCACTCTGAAAGGGAGTGAGGGGATGTGGGGATAGAGAGCAAGGACAGGGTTTGATAAAAGATGCACAGGGAGCCTTATCTGAAGATAATACATTAAAAATGTATGCCGAGGATGATGAAGATTCCCAGAAATAATGAAGGTGAGAACCGGGGGTAAAGTGTTCCAGGCAGAAGGAACTTAATGTAGGAATTCTTTAAGGTGTGAAGGGCCTTGGAGCATTTGAGGAAGTGAAAGGGTGCCCATGGGGCTTCAGTAGATGGGAGATGGGGACTTATGACATGCATTAAGCCTAGAGCAACAGGCAGAGATCTGAATATTGAAGGACTCTGAGGCCATGATAAGGAACATGATGCTGATTATAATAATAATGGAGAAATCTGTTGGGTTTAAACAGGAGAGTGACCCCATATGATCTACAATTTTTAAAAAGATTTTATTATTTATTTTAATGAAAGGGGAAGGGAAGGAGAAAGAGAGGTAGAGAAACATGGATGTGTGTGAGAGATACATCAATAGGTTGCCTCTCATGTGTCCCTAACCAGGGACTTGGCCTGCATCCCAGGCATGTGCCCTGACTTGGAATTGAACTGACGACCTTTAGGTTTGCATGGCTGTGCTCAATCCACTGAGCCATGTCGACTAGGTTTGACCTATGATTTTTTTAAACTCCTCACCTGAAGATACATTTTCATTGATTTTGAGAGAGAGAGAGAACGACTTGTTGTGAGAGAGAAACTTTCATCAGAGGCCTCCCATATGAGCCCCAGCTGGGAACTGAACCCACAACTTAGGCATGTTTGCTGACTGGGAATTGAATTCACAACCTTTTGTGTACAGGACAATGCTCTAGGCAACTGAGTCACCCAGCCAGGGCTACATTCAAGTATTTTGAAAGACCTCACTTGCTGCTACATGAATGAGGACTGTGGAAGGCAAGACTGGAAGCAGAGGAACCAGGCAAGGTTATTTCATTGACCCAGGTGAAACAATGGCTGGATCTAGGGTGAGCAAGGTGTAGAGAGATAGATTTGCATATTTTATGGATGTATTTTGTTCCCAGATGGGGAGCCCCCAGGAACTGGGAAACATGACCAGAGTACAAGAATTCATCTTGCTGGGTTTGTCCACAAGGCCAGAGGTAAGGGATGTCCTGTTTGCTGTCTTCCTGACTCTCTACCTGGTGACCCTGCTGGAGAACAGCCTCATCATCCACCTCATCCTCACTCACAGTGAGCTCCACAAGCCCATGTACTTCTTCCTGGGCAACCTGAGCTGCCTGGAGGTAAGCTATGTGTCAGTGACCATGCCCAGCCTGCTTGTGGGGCTGTGGGCTGGACCCAGCCCCATGCCCTTCACAGCCTGCATGACCCAACTGTTCTTCTTCATCTCCCTCATCTGTACTGAGTGCACCCTCCTGGCCTCTATGGCCTATGATCGCTATGTTGCCATCTGCCACCCACTCCACTACCCACTGCTCATGAGGCCCCAGGTCTGCCTGGCCTTGTCCTTGTCCTCATGGCTTGGTGGGCTGCTGGTCTCAGTGGTCAAGACATCATGCATCGCTAGCCTGTCCTACTGTGGCCCCAATGTCATCAACCACTTCTTCTGCGATGTCTCCCCTCTGCTCAACCTGTCCTGCACCCATGTGGCCCTGACAGAACTGGTGGACTTCATCTCTGCCATCATCATCCTCTGGGGTTCCCTCCTTGTGGCCATAGCCTCCTATGTGGCCATCGGTAGAGCCATGCTGAGTATGCCATCGGCTGCTGCCCGCCGAAAAGCCTTCTCCACCTGTGCGTCCCACCTGGTGGTGGTGGGCATTTTCTACTCAGCCACTCTCTTCATCTATGCCCGTCCCAGCCGCATGGAAGCTATAGATCTAAACAAGATTCTGTCTGTCATCTACACGGTGGTCACACCCATATGCAACCCCATCATCTACTGTCTGCGGAACAAGGCAGTCCAGGCCGCCCTCCACAAAACTCTGCACTGGTCCTGAGGGTGACCAGGACACCTGGGTGTGGTGGAGCTCTCACACTACCAATACTTTATGTTTGTATGGAGATAGAATCCACACACCATGTATTTGACTCTTTGCAATGTACAGTTCTGGGGGTTTCATTTATATTCACAAAGTTGTATGACTGTCTCCACTATCGAATTCTGCATTTCATCACCACCAGGAGAAATCCATTAGATCTTGCTCTTAATCCTCTGTCCCCAACTGTTCAAACCCACTAATCTTTCTGTTTCTATGGGTCTGCCTGTTTTGGAGATTCATCATAAATGGAATCATATGACATTTGGACTTTTGTGTGGCATCTTTCACTTAACATAATGTTTCCAAGGTTTGTGCTGGTGGTAGCATGTGGGTGTCAGTATGTTGCTCATTTCTATAGTTGAATAATATTCTGTGTTATGTATATACCATGTTCTGTTTATCCACTCATCAATGCATGGATATCTGCATCTTTTCTAGTTTTTAATCTGCTAGTAATAATGGGTGAGAAGGAACGACATGTTTTAAGACACTACATTTTAGGAGGGTTTGTTTCACAGTGTTCTTGTGGCCACGGCTGACTGATACACTGTAGTTCTCCCGAATTGGGTTTGTTTGCTCACCATTACCAAATAATTGTGATCAGGGATCAGGGCTGGGTTACAGGGTCACCTGTGAGGCCAGGCTGGCTGGCGCACCAAGGGTGGAGTAACCTCGGAGAGAGAAGGAAAGAATGAGGGAAAACAGAGTCCACCTTGCCCTGTCCCCCAGCACATGCAGGGCCTCCTTGAATGCCCCCACCATGAACCTGGAATGAATCCAAAGGCCTCTCCAAGGCCCAGCAGCTTCCAGCTTGCCCTGCCCTGTTCCCTCTGTGACCTCATCTCCACTGAGCTGCAGCCACAATAGCTTGCTCTGTTTCAGGGTCTTTGCACTGCCCATTCCATCCCCTAGAAATGCTTTTCTCTGAGTGTTCATGTCACTTTTTAAAAATTCTTCACCTGAGAATATGTTTATTGAAGAGAGAGACTGAGAGAGAGAGAGAGAGAAACATTGACTGCTTGCCTCTTGCAGGCACTCTGATCAGGTACCAAACGCAACATTTTGGTGCATGGGTGACACTCCAGCTAACTGAGCCTCCCAGCCAGGGCCACTGTTTCCATTTGTAAAGGTCCTGGGTGGGCTGTTGTTTGAGTACCTCTCTCTCCCCCTCTCCTGCTGATCTTGCTCAATGAGCCCAGTGTCAAAGATCTCTGCATTTTCTGCCACGCCTGCCACATCCTCACCCCAGGGCCTTTTTGTTTGCAAATCCCATCCATGCAGCTCTTGGGGTTGTTGGGCCTTTCTCACCTTCTAGGTCTCCATTCAAATATCGTCTTTCAGTGTTCCTGCCACTGATGTAAGAAGTAACACAACCAGCTACTCCTCCACTACCTCCAGTGTCTGGAATGGAATTTAGTGTTCGCTCAATAAGGTCTATTTTCCCTATAGGCTGAACACCAGGGAATGCCCTGCACAGTTCATTTTCCATTATGTGGTTGCAAAGCTTCTCTCTCACATGAGTTGCTGTGAAGAATCAGTGAGGCACCCTGGCTGGGTGTCTCAGTGGATTGGACACATCTTGCCAACCAAAAGGTTGCAGGTTCAATTCCCAGTTAGGGCATATGCCTGAGTTGCAGGTTCAGTCCTGGGCATACACAAGAGGTGACAGATAGATGTTTCTCTCTCACATCAGTGTTTCTCTCCTTCTCTTCCTCCCTCCCTTGCTCTAAAGAAACAAACAAACAAACAAACAAACAAATAGATTTTACAAAAGGATCCATGAAGTAATACATGGAAACTCTTAACATCAGGGTGGGTGCACACAGGTGCTCAGTAAGTGTGGGTAAATCTGTTGCAGGCACCAGCATTTGTTCAATGATCCCAGAAGCCCCAATATTCCTATTACATGCAAGATGATGCTTAAAAATACATCACCGTGGACATCAAGTCCCACCACGGTATGACTCCCACATTTATTCATTCATTCCAGCCACAGTGCATCAACAGCACCAGGCACTGTCACAGACCCTGAGTTGGGGTTTGGGGATTTGGCAAAGTCAGAGCTGATCCCTACCCTCATGGTGCTGGGGGAACAGAGAGATGACATCCTTAGAAAAGGGACATGAAGATTTTTGTAGAATCCCATCGCAACCCTGTCTAGCTTCTGGGAGATGCTCTGTCAACACTTACTGCAAGCGTTAACCTCTGTGTTGCTGACAGTTTTATCCCCAGCACCAACACCATGTCTGGCCTACACTAGGTACTGCATGAATATTTACTGATGGCTGAACATCTATCTTATACATAGTCACAGTCCCCTAGATCAGCATCTGGCACACACAGTAGTCACTCGAAATATTTGTTGAATGACTAAAGAGATGCTATTCTCTCGGTTCTCAACACTCCCCTTCACTTAAAGGCATTCTTTTTTTTTTAAAAAGACACATTTATTCAGCATAATGATCACACTAATACATTTAGCAATCAACAGCATGGGTGCAAAAAGAAACTACATTAAAAACCCTTTGCTGGAATGCTTTACATTTTCTACAGAACAGAAACTAAAATAACCAGGTATGCAATTAGTCACAAATACAGTCCTCGAGTTTTTGCCCATTTGCATGAGTATTGTCTAAAACATGTCTTCTTTGTAGCAGCTAGGCCCTGCTACCACTGTGCTTAGCTGAGTTCACAAATGTGTTGTAACCTGTAGCTTCTCTGTCACTTCTCTGGCTCTCCTCTCCTGCTAAGCTTTGTTTCCTGGCAGTAATTAAAACCTTCTGTCACTGCCATAGCTACTGCTGCTGCTGGAACTGCCATAGCCACCTTAATTTCATGGTCTGGCAAAGTATTGGCCTCCACCACCATAGGGGCCAGAGCTTCTGCCTCCAAAGTTTCCTCCTTTCACGGGCCCAAAATTTGAAGATTGATTGTTGTAATTGCCAAAATCACTGTAGCTTCCGCCACCTCCAAAATTGCTTCCACTACCACCACCAAAGCCATCTCCACCTCCTCCGTTGTTATAACTGTCATAGCTGCCACTCCTGCCATAGCCACTGCCCTGGTTTCCATAAAACTATCCACCACTTCCATAGCCTCTGCTTCCTCCAGAGTAACCAGGGCCGTCTCCTTCATAATCACCATCATTACCAAATCCATGATAGCCATCTTCACTGCCACCATATCCACCACCGCCATAGCTACCACCAAAGCCACTTCAACTACTGAAGTTTCCTCTATGACCAAAGTTGTCATTTCCACCAAAACCACCTCCACGACCACATCTGCAGTTTCCAGAACCACTTCGATCTCCTTGGCTGGATGAAGCCCTAGCCATCTCTTGCTTAGATAGGGCTTTCCTTACTTCACAGTTGTGCTCATTTACAGCCCCTTATGGTATTTCTGAATGACAATCTTGTCTACAGAGTCATGGTCACCAAAGGTTACAAAAGTGAAGCCTCTCTTTTTGCCACTGCCTGGGTTGGTCATGATTTCAATCATCTCAATTTTCCCATACGGTTCAAAATAATCTCTTAGGTGATGTTTTTCAGTGTCTTCTTTAATACCACTGACAAAAACCTTTTTCACAGTTAAGCAGGCACCCAGTCTTTGAGAATCTTCTCTTGAGACAGCCCTCTATGGTTTCACAACTCTTCCATTCACCTTGTGTGGCCTTGCATTCATGGCTGCATCCACCTCCTCCACAGTGGCACGTGCGACAAACTCAAAGCCTCTGGAGCACTTGGTGTTTGGGTCACTCATCACCACACAGTCTGTGAGCATTCCCTGTTGTTCAAAATGGCTCCTTAGACTCTCATCTGTTGTTTCAAAGCTCAAACCTCTGATAAAGAGCTTCTGTAGCTGTTCTGGCTTTTTGGTAAACTCTGACTTAGACATGACGACTGCAAGAGAGGGAAGTTCAACGATGCTTACTCAGAGGCATCCATCAGCAGAAAAGCAAGGCATTCTTTTTTAAAAATTGATGCAAGAGAGAGAGATATAAAGGGAGAAATTCGTTTGTTTTTCCATGTATTCATTGGTTAATTCTTGTATGTGCCTTGACTGGAGATTGAACCTGCAACCTTTCGGTGTCCCAGACAATGCTCCAAACAACTGAGCCACCTGGACAGGGCCCATTCTTACTTTTTCATCTGTAAGTAGATGACATTAAAAATAAATAAATAAGAACCACTAAGTCTTGGGACTATGGGAGAAGAGAATTATGTTCAGAGAATACACATGTTACTCAAAGTCAAGAGGTGACGGGGACTCTTAAACAGAATTGCTTTCCCACAGTCACAACGCTGGTGAACAGGAAAGATTCAGTCTGCCAAGTTCACAGTCCCAATTCCTGAAGTTGTGGATGCAATGAACATCTGCTCTACACCCCTATCAGTGGTCCTGCATTGGACCATCTCCATGACAACCACCCTGACACACACCCATCACATAAAGAATGTTACCGGCTCCTAAAGGCCCCCTCCAATTCTGTGCTGTCCAGCCCAGCCCCTGCAATGCCCACCAGAGCAATGTGACTGAATTCTCTGTAGGAAACAGATGGGTGACATGGGTTCTACTGAGGAACACAGATGTAGCTCCTGCATTCCAGGCTGGAGACTGTCTTTCACCTGGTGGACACATGTTAAATTAAAAAAAAATATTTTTTTGCCTGGCTGGTATAGTTCAGTGGATTGAGCGAGTGCCTATGAACCAAAGGGTCACTGGTTCAATTCCCAGTCAGGGCACATGCCTGGGTTGTGGGCCAGTTCCCCAGTTGGGGGCGCACAAGAGGCAACCAGGCATTGTTTCTCTCCCTCTCTCCTTCCCTTCCCCTCTCTCTAAAAATAAAATCTTTAAATTTAAAAAAAAAATTCTTACCCAAGGATATGTCTATTGATTTTAGAGATGGGGGAGGGGGTGTGGAGAGAGAGAAACTTCAATGGGAAAGAGAAACATCAATGTGAGAGAGAAGCATCTACTGGTTGCCTCCCATACATGCCCTGACTAGAAATGAAACCCACAACATTTTGGTGCATAGGATGATGCTCCAACCAACTGAGCCGCCTGCCCAGAGTTCCTGATAAACACAGTTTAGATTCCTCTCCTGGTACCTGAACCAACAAAGGTCTCCATCACCTCTCCAGGGACCCATATCTGCCTCCACTCTTCTGAAAATTTCTCCCTAGTCTCAACCTGATATTTACTGAGCACCTATTCTAATCCCAATATTATGCCAGAACAGCCCTGACCAGTGTGGCTCAGTGGGTTGAGCGTCAGCCTGTGAACTGAAAGGTTGCTGATTCAATTCCCAGTCAGGGCACTTGCCTGTAGGTTGCAGGTTTGATCTCCAGTTGGGGTGCATGGGAGAGGCAATTGATCAGGTGTGTCTTGCACATGGGTGTTTCTCTCCCTCTCTTTCTCCCTCCATTCTCCTCTCTCTAAAAAATAAATAAAATATTAAAAAAAAATCTTTGGGCTAGAACAGGAGGCAACTCAGCAGGATAGACTTTGGAGGTGGAGTTCATCAACATTGCTGGTGGACTGGATATGAGAGATAAGGAGTGCAATGAAGGGTCACTCGTAGATGTTTAGCCTGAGCCATGGGATGATGTCATTTACTGAGATGGCCAAGTTTGGGGTGGGGTGGGATGGGGAGAATGAGGGTTCAGCTTGCACACAAGTATGAAAGGTCTTCAGATCCCCAGTTGGGTTGCACTAAACACAGCTGGACTTACAGGTTGGGGATTGGATGAGAGCTCTGGATGGGGATAAACACTCAAGCATTGGTGGCATAGAAACACTTTTCAATGGCAGCGATTGCATGAGCTTGCTCAGGAAGACAATGTTGGTCTAACCTATCCAAGTTTCTCTCCTGCTCTGTCAGTGGAGGGGGGCATAGGAAGGGCTCCCCTTAACTGGGCTTTCCCTGCCTCATGTAGTGTCATTATTATCATCCTCATTTTCCTTTATTCCGCACCTGAGGATATGTTTATTAATTTTAGAGAGAGAGAAGAAGGGAGAGAGAGAGGCATTGATTTGTTGTCCCACTTATTGATACATTCATTGGTTGATCCTTAAATGTGCCCTGACTGGGGATTGAACCCACAGCCTTGGTATATCACAATGAATCTCTAACCAACTGAAGTACTGGTCAGAGTTTAATTTGGGTCAGGGCACATACCTACGTTGCAGGTCACATATGGGAGGCGACTCATTGATGTTTCTCTCTCACATCAATGTTTTTCTTTTTCTCTTTCTCTTCCTTCCTCACTCTCTAAAATCAATCAACATATCCTCAGGTGAGGATTAAAGAAAATATTTGATCCACCTGCATGTGATCCCTTGAGACATCAAATTCATAGGGACAGAAAGCAGATGGTGAGATGGAGGCGGAGTTAATGTTAAATGGGGACAGAGTTTCAGTTTTACAAGATGAAAAACTTCTGGAGATGATGGTGGTGATGGTAGCACAACAATGTAAATGTACTTGTGTTTTATTTTTTTAAAGATTTTATTTATTTATTTTTAGAGGGGGGAAGGGAGGGAGGAAAAGGAGAGAAACATCAATGTATGGTTGCCTCTTGGGGGCTCCTCACCAGGAACCTGGCCTGCAACCCAGGCACGTGCCCTGACTGGGAATCGAACTGGTGAGCCTTTGATTTTCAGGCCAGCATGCAATCCATGGAGCCACACCAGCCAGGGTGCAATGTAAATGTACGTAGTGCCACTGAACTGTGCACTTAAAATTATCTAAGATGGTAAATACGCTATGTGTATTTTACCCCGATTTAATAAAATAAAAAAATTAATATATTTGAAATAAAAAGAGAGCATTTCCCAGAAACCAATCTCTACTTTCAGGGTTTACCATTTAGCTTCTATCCTTCAGATTTTCGTTATGTATACAAAATGTTTTATGGAATTTGACTCCTCCTATAATTTCATATAAGACTTTAGAATCAGAGAAAAATTAGGGTTATAGAAATTTGCCTGCATTACTCATGGATCCTCCCTTTGAAGGGGAGGCAGGGAGGAAAGAGAGGGAGGGAGGGAGGGGAGACAGACTCAGGAGGAATGAAGGAGGGAAGGAGGGAAGGAAGGAAGGGAGGAAGGGAGAGAGGAAAGACAGAAGGGGAGGAAGGGAGGGAGGGAGGATCGTTTTACAGTTTTGGTGTAGGTGAGCCACTGCTCTTCCTTTTCACAGCAGCACAAGTGAAGCTCAGAAGAGGGTGAGTCTCTGCCTCAGGCCCAGCTGTTTTCTTCTGCATGCACTCTCCTACCACAGATGGTTATCCCCAGATGGTGGATGAGGCAGGAAACTGCAGCCAAGACAGCTTCAGCAGCTTACAGAACAAAATGATGGGGGTGGGGCATCCACAGCTCCTTCCCCCAGTCAGATCCTCAGAAGAACCACCCTTTTCTCCCTGAATAACCAAATAATGCTCTGGTCCCAAAGAGGACAAAGATGGAGTCACAACTCCCAGTGTGTCCACATCTCAGTGTCTTGGCTTCAGCCAGGGACCTTGGGGCTGTTCTTCTGGAAGACCTCTGAATCAGGGCTCATTATATACCCTCTGTGCCCCTCACATCAGTAAGAAGATGGCCCTTGCTTTCTGTCCACACCTGCCTTGGATGACACAGGTGTCGAGGAGTCAACGCTCCACCATGGAAAACATATCTATGCTTGATGTTGGCAAGGGCGTGAATCAGCAGGTCCTCACTCATGCTTCTGGTGGAAGCGCCAATGGTGGGCCAGCTGGCAGAACCAGGCTAAAGTTAAAACATGCCTTCCCTTAGGCATGCCTTATGAGTGTCCATTTAGTTTTCCTAAAAATACTGTGGGCTGAGTCCTGGCCAGCTAGCTCAGTTGGTTAGAGTATCATCCCAATAGACCAAGGTTGTGGATTTAATCCCTGGTCAGGGCACATACAAGAAACAACCAAAGAATGCATAAATAAGCGGGACAACAAAGCAATGTTTCTTTCTCTCTCTCAAGTCAAATCAATAAACACAATAAAAAATACTCTGAGACAGTCATCATTGTCCTCATCATCTCTGTTTTACGGATGAGGAAAATCAAGTAAGTCATAGAGAGGATAAGTCATTAATCCAATGCCACATAGCCAGTAAAAAAAAAAAAAAAAAAAGACAGGATCTGGACTCATGCAGTCTTGCTCCAGAGAACACACACCCATTGCATTCCATACACCTCTTGAAACAACACTAAATTTACCATCTTTTAGGGGTGCCAGGTGAAATACAGGACACCTAACTACGTTTAAATTTCATAGAAACAAACTTTCTTTGAAGTATAATTATACAAAGAAATTTTTTTAAGATTTTATTTATTTTTTTTAGAGAGGGAAGGGAGGGAGAAAGAGAGAGAGAGAAACATCAATGTGCGGTTGCTGGGGGCTGTGGCCTGCAACCCAGGCATGTGCCCTGACTGGGAATCGAACCTGCGATGCTTTGGTTCACAGCCTGCACTCAATCCACTGAGCTACGCCAGCCAGGGCATATAAAAAGAATTTTTAACATAAGTATGTCCCAAATAATTCATGGGCCCTACTTACACTTTTTAAAAGTTCGTTTATCTAAAACTTCTATTTAACTGGGTATCTTGTACTTCTATTTGCTAAATCTGGCAACCCTACTACCTCATATAACCAAATAACTACACATGGGTAGTTCCAGAACTGGTAAATCCAATATATCAATGATACCAGTGCTTCAAATTTGCTTCTCTGTGAGTCTTTAGGTTTTCCCCTCATGGTGATAAAATGGCTGCCAGTGCCCCATCCTCACCACATCCAAAAGCATCAGGTAAGAAGAAAAAGGGAGGAAAGGGAAGAATAAGGAATGTAGTTTCTCCTGGTTGGTTCTTTCTTTCTTTTTTAAAATCCTTATCCAAGGATACACTTCTTGATTTTAGAGCAAGAGGAAGGGGGAGAGAGAGAGAAACATCAGTGTGACACAGAAACATCAATCAGTTGCCTTCCCTATGTGACCCAGCTGAGGATCAAACCTGCAATCTTTTCGATATATGGCATGAGGCTCCAACCTGCATTCCCACCAATAATGCATGAGGGGTCCCTTATCTCCACATCCTTGCCAACACTTGTTTATTGATTTATTGATAATAGCCATGGTGTGAGGTGGTATACTATTGCTTTTATTTTTTAATATTTATTTGTTTGTTTGTTTATTTATTTATTTTTAGAGAGAAGGGAATGGAGGGAGAAAGAAAGGATGAGAAACATGGTCATGTGTGAGAGAAACATAGATTGATTGGTTGCCTCTTGCACACCTCACCTGGGGACCTGGCCTGCAACCCAGGCATGTGCCCTGACTGGGAATCGAACCAACAACCTTTTGGTTCACAGGCTGACACTCTATTCACTGAGCCACACCAGCCAGGGCATGTATACTATTGCTTTTAAATGTTCTAATCTGTAAGTATTCCCCTCTGCAAAATTAACTTACAATTTATTTGTTGAAGAAATGGTAGGACTCTTGCTGTCTTAATAACATAGTGATTAAGTGCATGAGTTCACAAAATAAAATAACCTAGTTCATTTTTTAGTAAACTCACCATACAAGTGTTACCTACGTACAGAAAAGTACATGAACCATAATTGTGCAACCTGATGTACCTTCACAAATGAACATACCCTTGTAACCAGCAACCAGATCAGGAAACAAATTTGCACCCCAGAGCCACCCCATACACACCACTAGACTCCACTTTCCTACAAAAGTAACCGCAATCTGGTCTTCTTACTATCATTGATTAGTTTTGCCTATTTTAAACTTTCTTTAAATGGAATCATAATATGAAGCAGGTGGACAGAGCATATTATTGTTCATTCCACCCAGTGTGTATTTATGGGGCATCTACTGAGTCAGGCAATGTTCTACTTGCTGGAGAGGCATCAGCGAACAAGTCAGACAAAAGTCTCTGGATCTTTTGCTCTGGTGGAGGGAGGTCAGTTATAAACCAGTAAATCAGTTTCCCAACCTCTGTGTGGTTAACATTGGGGCTGAATCCCTCTTTGCTGTGGGGAAGGGGAAGTCCTGCACATTGTAGGATTTTGGGCAGCATCCCTGCCTTCTACTCACCAAGAACAACTTGTTTTTCTAGTGGGACAACCAGAAATATTCCAAACACTACCAAGTATCCCCTGGGGAGCAAAGTCACCCCTATTGAGAACCACTGCGGTAAAGAAACAAAGACTGTTTTAGTCCTTCAGTCATTTAACAAGTTTTCATTGAGTCTCTGATACATGCTGGGTGCTGTTCTCGGCACTGAAGATGGAAAGGAAAAACCAGACAGTCAACTCCCATCCTCACCCACGTGCCCATTTTAGGAAGAAGAAATCACTTCCCAAATAGGTGAACTACACACAGCTAAGCTGGGCCTCTCTGGCTCAAGCAGAAAATTATTTTCTTCTCTGGTGACCCTTGCAGGTGTTTTCTCAGACCAAAGACACCCGTGGGAAGAAGGCACCTGCCAGGCTTCCTTGTTAATGAGTTCAACAAATCAAAAAGTTCCTTCAAGATTCCCAGGCCAGTCTTGGCTGCTTGTTCCTAACGAGCTCAGAGCCTCCATCCCCAGTGGCTATTGGAGGTCAGTGGAGGCCAATTATTCCAGTCCTGCTGGCATCTCCTGCTGCAGACCCCAGCCCCCCATCATCAGGTAGGGACCTCTCTTGGGCGCTGAGCCTGTTAGCGGAGTTCTCATCCTTGGGGAGTCACAGGGAGCTTCAGCTTAATGAGATATTGGCATTAGTTTCATTTCTGGGTTCTTAATAAGTTACTTTGTTTCTCTGTGGACATTAAACTTAATAGCCCAAGTAGCAATGCTAAGGATGGGTTCTCTCTAATTGCCATGATTTCCTGAGCGAAATCACCCAGCCCCGTGGCTTTAATTGACATTGATGTGCTGATGATGTCCCCAAATTTATACTCTAGCCAGGACCTCCCCCTGCCACTAATGCCCATCCCATGTTTCCCCTTTGCTTTTAGTTTCTTCACTTAAATTTCTAACAGCCATGTCACAATTAACACAGTAAGTACAACCTTGACGTTAGTTCCCCAAATCTGTTCTTCCTATAATTTCCCCCAGTTCAATAAATGGCATCACTGTTCTCCCAGGGACTCAGACCAAAAGCCTGGAACTCACCCTGTCACCAGTACATGATGGTTAGAAGCACTGGGTCACGTGGCAGGGTTCAAATCCTGCTTTCCCCACTCACTTGCTCTGTGACTTTGAATACAATTTTCTCTGTCTCAGTTTCCTCACCTGTAAACTGGAACTCTATTAGGACCTACCAGATGGGGTTATTAGGACCTACCAGATAGGTCCAAACGTATGTGTATGTGTGTGTAACCATTTATGTATAGGATCATATATACCAGATATAGGTGACAGTGCACAGCACAGAGCAAGCATGTTATTATTAGGCATTATATCACTGTTATGTTATTGTATCATATTAAATTAGTATATTGTTGTGTATCATCATGTATTATATTGCTATTATATAGATATTACCATATTGTTATCATGTTATGTGTTGTCTTGTATTATATTACTATTATTTTTTAAAAAAAATTTTCTTCATTGATATTAGAGAGAGGAAGAGAGAGAAACATCAACTTATTGTTCTACTTATGTATGCGTTCACTGGTTGCTTATTGTATGTGCCCTGATCGGGGATCAAATCCACAACCTTACCATGTCGGGACAATGCTCTAACAAACTGAGCTACCCAGCCAGGGCATTATTATTTCTTCCACAGCCCACATGCAACTGTGGGCAAGAATTTTCTACTCCATCTCCACAACACATACGTTTATGCCCACCATCACCAACTGGACTGTTACCATGCTAGTCCAAGCCACCATCGTCCTTGATCAGACCCCAGCCAGACCACCTAGGCTCCCTGGTTTTACTGTTGCCCCCTTAAAGTTTAGCCTCTACACTGCAGTTACAGTGGTATTTTTTTTAATTATTGATTTTAGAGTGGAAAGGGAGGAGAGAGAGAGAAACATCAATTTGTGTTTGCTCTTATTGATGCATTAATTGGTGGATTCTTGTATGTGGTCTGGTGGGGGATCAAACCCATAACGTTGGCATATTGGGACAACACTCTAAGTAACTGAGCAAACCAACCAGGGCACAGTGGTCTTTCAAACACATAATTCAGATGGTGTCATGCTCTCATCCCAGCCCTACTTATCATGCTGACTCTCCAACCACGCTCTTCAGCATTGCCCACAGGAATCTCATGGTCTCCCTACTACCTACCTCTCCTCCTCATCTCTTCCTGTTCCTCACCTGCATTCAGTTCCAGCCACCTCAGGCCTTTCTTTCAGGTGCTCAACATGCCCAGTTCTTCCCAACCTTAAGAACTTTGTATATGTTGTTCCCTCTGCTTCCACAGTCTCTCCTCAGTTCACGGTGTGGCTCATTCTGTCACTTCATCTAGGTCTCAGCTCAGATGTCACTTCCTCATTATACTGTCCTTGATCAGCCTGACTCAATAAATCCCCTGATGTCTTTCTATGCCCTGCTTTATTGTTTGTCATCCACTTACTACCACCTGGAACTTGAAAATATATTTATTTGTTTACTTATTTACTGTCTTATTTCCAACTAGGATATAATATATACGATTTAAGCAATCTGGGATCTTTGGTTTACAGTGGTCCTTCAAAAATTTTTAAAAAACTGATGAATTAAATTTTAAAACTCAAGAATGAGCCCTGGCCAGGTAGCTCAGTTGGTTAGAACATCATACCTATATGCCAAGGTTGCAGGTTCTATTCCCAGTTAGGGCACATACAAGTATCAATCAATGAATACATAAATAAGTGGAATAACAAATGGATATTTTTTTCTCTCTCTCAAATTAATAAATAAAAAGTTTAAAAAAGAATGTTCAATGACATGAACTGTTGTGGCTTTTGATATAAGAAACATTTTGGTATTTCTAGAGAACACTCTAGAAAGTGGGCAGGAAGCATGGCTGATGCCCTACCTGTCAAAGAGTCTTGTTCTCTGAGCCTAGAGCCACTGTGGGACAGAAAGTCCCCAGAGAAGCCTTTAGACGAATTCACAAGAAGATGAGAGAGAAATGGCCGAGAGGGGATGGATGGCTCAGAGCCAATCCCACCTGAAGTCATCAATGCTGGCCCAGCCCCAAGATCTTTCTTGTCCACAGTTATAAGTGGGGATTCATCCTGAGTGAGGAATCCCAGCCTGGATCTCTATCACTCACCTCCATCCCTTGGAGATCCAGCCTTCCACCAGCCCCACTCAGTGAAGGTAGCTTCACCTGCTGCTGGTGAGAGTGGCCAGGAGGCTCAGCCAGGTAGGTCTTGCTGCTCAACCTTCTAGTGCCTCCTGTCTCACACCTGGGGTGACTTGAGGCAGCAGAGCAGCTATTAAAACCTGCAGAATCACCAGCCAGGTTTGAACTCCAGCACAGCCACTACTAGCTATGAGACCTTGCGCAAATTGCTTAACCTCTCTGTGCTTTGGTTTTTCTATCTGTGAAATGGAATGATAAAACAGTGCCTGCCTTCTCAGGTTGTTCAGTTGGGTGGAGCGTCGTCCTGTACAGCAAAAGTCTGCAGGTTCGATCTCTGGTCAGAGCGCATACAAGAGACAACCAATTGATGTTTCTCACTCTCTCTCTCTCTTAGCCTTCCTCTCTCTCTCTTGCTCTTCCTCTCTGTAAAATCAATAAGCTTATCATTGGGTGAGGATTAAAAAAAAACAGTTCCTGACTTCAAGGGCAGTTGGGAGGATTGCATGGTATGCAAGAAAAGCACCCAGGCTCTCAGAAAGTGAGGTTTAAATGTTGGAGATTGCTCTGCTGATGTGATACAAAGAACTCAAGACTAAGTCAGTGCAGCACCCTTGGTGCTATTGGCATTTTGGGGTCAGATTACTTCGCTGAGGGGCTGCCCTCTGCACTGTTGAATATTCAGCAGCGGCCCTGGGCTCTGCCCACTGGAAGCCAGGAGCATCTTCCCTGGTTGTGACAATAAAAAATGTCTCCAGACACTGCCGAATACCCCCCAGTAGGGACACAGTTACTGCCGGTTGAGAACCACTGCTCTGAGTGAGCTCCCCACGAGTGGAGGCGTGTGCGTGAGGCTTTGAGACAGCAGGGCGGCAGTACTTTGGGAGACAAATAGGCTTTGGGGATGAGGGAGTTCCTGAAATCTCATTCTACCCCCGAGGTGATACTTCTGTGTCCCACATCAACCAGGCTCATTTCTCCCAGGGCTGATGCCTCTGATCTGGGGACTCTGCTCCGCTCTCCATTATTTCAAATTGTGATGTTTGGGGTATTAACTTACATCCAGGAAGTTCTGAGAAACACAGAATCAGCCATTTGGAGAAAATGATAAAGGTCCACTGCGTTTTACATGCCAGGCACTGTTCTGAGGGTTACATTTGATCCCACTTTCATGGTGGGAAATGTCATTATTACTTCTGTGCGTTACAGATAAAGAAACCAAAGCACAAACAAAATGGAGACAGACTCAGATACAGAGAACAGACTGACAGCTGTAGGAGGGAAGGGTGTATGAGGGCTAGATGAAAAAGGTGAAGGGATTAGGCAAAGCAAAACAAAACAAAACTCATAGATGCAGACAACAGCAGGGTGGTTACCAGAGGGAAGGGAATGGTGTAGGCAGAAGAAGATAAAGAGGGATAAATGGAGATAGAAGGAGACCTGGGGTGGTGAACACACAATACGGTATACAGATGATGTACTGTAGAATTGTTCCCCTGAAACCTATAAAATTTTATTTACCAATGTCACCCCAAGATAAACTATAAAAGAAAAGAGAAGAAACCAAAGTCCAGTGAGATTAAGTAACTTACCTGAGGTCACACAGCTAGTAAGTGGCAGGGCTGGGGTCTGAACCCAAGCAGCCTCTCTCCTACTCTGTGCTGTAAACCATGATACAAACTGCCTCTTGGTTGTGCCAGTGCTGGTGAATTTGAAACTTATTTTCTTGTGACAGGATCCTGCCATCCAACAAAAGCTGAGCTGATAATGCAGTAACAGTTTAATAATAAACACGGGACTGCCTCCAGCTGAAGGAAAGGGGCTGGATCCCTGCCAGACAAGGTCCCCATGTCTTGGTGGCCCCCGAAGGCTCTGTGGAACTGGGTGGAAATGCCTTTGCAAGCCCCTGAATTTGCAGGTGAGAAAGCTGAAACAAAGTAGTACAATAATAATAACTAAGAGCCCTGGCCAGGTGGCTCAGTTGATTGGACCATCATCCCGTACATAAAAAGGTTGCAGGTTTGATCCCTGGTCAGGGCACATACCTAGGCTGTGGGTTGGATTCCTGGTCAGGGAATGTATGGGAGGCAACCTCAACGTTTCTTTCTCACATTGATGTTTCCCTTCTCTCTCTCTCCACCCACCCCCAAAATAAATTTGAAAAAATGGATATCCTCTAAAATAAATAAATAAACAAACAAACAAATAAATAAATAAATGCAAGGACTGATGTTATGCACTGATATCAGTGCATAACATCAGTCCTTTCCAAGTGATGCACACATAAATGCTGTATTTCTTTTTTTTTTAAGTAAATTTGGAAAAACATGAATGAGAAAATATATGTAGAGAAGGCAAGATGAGTTGGCCAAGGTGTGCAGAATTCGATTTCCTGCAAGCCGTGTTCTGTTGGAACACCATAATTCTTGATGGTGGTAACAGATGTTGCCACATTTCTTTTCATCAGCTCTTGGCGGAACATCAGTACACATTTCATCTCCTTCCTGCGTGCAACATCTGGCAAGTTGGGGGTGTGTTGTTGTCACTCCAGACGCACATTAAAATAATTCATAGCGCCCTGGAGGGTGTAGCTCAGTGGATTGAGCGCGGGCTGCGAACCAGGCATTGCAGGTTTGATTCCTACTCAGGGCACATGCCTAGGTTGCAGGCCATGTCCCCCAGCAACCGCACATTGATGTTTCTCTCTCTCTCCCTCCCTCCCCTCTCTAAAAATAAATAAATAAAATCTTAAAAAAATAATAATTCATAGCCCTGGCCAGGTAGCTCAGTTGGTTAGAGCATCTTCCTGATATGCCCATATTGTGGGTTTGATCCCTGGCCAGGGTACATACAAGAATCAACCAAGTGGAACAACAAATCAATGTATCTCTCTCTCCCTCTGTATCTCTCTCTCACTCAAATCAATCAATAAAAAATTAAGTTAAAGTAATTCACGGCCCTGGTCAGTGTGGTTCGCTTGGTTGGAGTGTCATCCTGTAAATCAAAAGGTTATGGGTTTGATTCCCGGTCAGGGCACATGCCTAGGCTGCAGGTTTGGTCTCTAGTCAGAACCCATGCAAGAGGCAAGCAATCAATGTTTCTCTCTCACATTGATTTTTCTCTCTCTCTCCTTACCTTCCCCTCTCTCTAAAATCAATAAGCATGTCCTTGGGTGAGGATAAAAAATAATAATTCCCAACTGCACAATTAGCAATGTTCATCCATTTACCCCGTGAAACTGTCTCACATGGGTACCTGTGTGATGCTGAGGGAAACCAGGTTATAATATCTGTTCCCCAGGATCTTGTGGGGGATGAGAAGGAGACAAAGGGCATTAGCTATGTGGCTGTGTTGCTTATTTCTTTTACTGTAACATGGGAAGGCTCCACTTCCTGAGGAGGAGCAGAATCTGGTGATACAAGCAAGAGGGCTGAGGAGGCAGGAGGCTGTTTCATTGCCTAGGGCTGCTATTGTTAAAACAACACGCATGTGCTTTCTTACAGGTTCAGAAACCCAAAGTCCAAAAAGGATCTCACAGAGCTGAAAACAAGGGGTTGACTGGCTGCGTCTTTTCCTGGAGGGTCTGAGAGAAGCTGTTCCCTTGCCTTTAAAAAACTTACTGATCTTGAAGAGAGAGAGAGATGGAGAGAGAGAGAGAGAGAGAGAGAGAGAGAGAGAGAGAGAGAGAGAGATGGAGAGAGAGAGATTGATTTGTTGTTCTACTTATTTATGCACTCAATGGTTGAATCTTGTATGTGCCCTGACTGGGTATTGAACCAGTAAACTTTTGGTGCGTGGGAAGTTGCTCCAATGAATTTAGCCACTTGAGCAGGGTGTGTATGTGTGTTTAATGAACAATATTTGAGCCTCCTTCCAGCCTCCACTCATCCGGCTTCTTCCCCACTTCCTCCCAGGTCTTAAATACTGTTGGTTCTTCTCATGCGCTGCTACCGGAGCACCCTCCAGAACATGACCAACCTCACAACAGTATCTGTCTTCCTCCTCCGGGGCTTCTCAGCTGTGCCTGAGTTACAGCTGCTCAGTGTGGTCGCTTTCCTTCTCCTTTACCTGGCTGCAATTCTGGGAAACATCTCCATTGTGGCTGCTGTGACCCTTGATGCCCACCTGCACACGCCCATGTACTTCTTCCTCAAGCACCTTTCCCTGGTGGACATCTGCTCCCTGTCCACCACCCTACCCCGGGCCCTAGTGGCTGCCATGCTGGGCTCTGGGGACATTTCCCTCCTTGCATGCGCTTCCCAACTCTTTGCCTTTGTCAGCCTTGGGTCCACAGAGTGTTTTCTCATCACATCCATGGCTTACGATCGTTGTCTGGCCATCTACAGGCCCCTGGTATACGGGGTAGCTATGAGCCACAGGGCCTGCGTGTCCCTGGTGGCAGTGGCCTGGGTTGGTGGGCTCCTCTTCTCCACTTTCCACACAGCCAACACCTTCTCCCTACCTTTCTGTGGCCCCCTTGTGATTGACCACTTTTTCTGTGACATCCCTCCAATCATGCGCCTAGCCTGTGCCAATGCGGATGCCCACGAGGCTGCTGGATTTGCAGTCAGCGGCTGTGTCATCATGAGCTGCTTTGCCCTCACCGTCCTATCCTATGTCCGCATCCTGGCCACAGTTGCTCGGATCCACTCCATGGCTGGCCGCTGGAAGGCCTTCTCCACATGCTCTTCCCACCTGGCCACCGTGATGCTGTTTTATGGCACTGGCAGCTCTGCCTACATGCGGCCCAGTGCCCACTCCTCCCCCCTGCAAGGACGCCTGGCTGCTGTCTTCTACTCCATCCTCACCCCCACCCTGAACCCACTCATCTACAGCCTGAGGAACAAGGACATGAAGGGGGCCCTGCGGAAGCTTTACCTGCAGGTGCCATTCTAGGACGCGGGAGGGACTCAGGAATCCACCCTTATGGGATGCTCCCAGACAGGGCCTGAGTTGGCTTTTTAAAAATTACTTGTCCATATTAAAATACTGAGAGACTTGCCCTGGCTGGGTAGCTTAGTTGATTAGAGTGTTGTCCTGATACACAAGGTTGCAGGTTCAATTCCTGGTCAGGGCACATACAAGAATCAACCAGTAAATGTATAAATAAGTGGAAAAACACATCACTGTTTCTCTCTTTCTTCCTTCTTCTCTCTCTAAAATCAATAAACAAAAAACTTAAAAAATTGAGAGACTTCTCATAAAAATTGAGCATTCCAGATCCTCCTGACAGATCCAAAGATCTGGTAACAGCAGGGTCTGTGATTGGGACTATTCCTCCTTCTCTTCATCACATCGCCATCCTACCCACCTGGCTCTCTGAGGAGCATTCTTTCTTTGCTTTAATCCAAACCTGTCTGTTTAACCTGGAAGGCTGAAGTGGGCCAGGTGCCATGGCCCTGGGCCCTGTACTTCCCTCATCAAAGGTTCCACTTGGAGGAGATCCAATTATCAAAGGCCTGGGCACCAGTCTGGACCAGAGCTTCCCGGCTGGAGCTGCCAATGTGAGGGTGAGGCTGCCCTGCTCCCTTCAGGTGGTTTTCATAAGTGTGTGCAAGTGTGGGCACGTACACTTACCCACCCACACTTGCTAGGTTTCTCTGCATTTTCATGGAGAGAAGGTTCCCAGCTTTCACTAACATTTCAAGAGCATCTGTGGCCCTGGCTGTGGCTCAGTGGACTGAGTGCTGGCCTGTGAACCAAAAGGTTGCTGGTTCAATTCCTAGTCAAGGCACATGCCTGGGTTGCAGGCCATGCCTCCAGTAGGGGGTGTGCAAGAGGCAACCACACATTAATGTTTATCCTTCTCTCCTCCCTCTCTCTTAAATAAATAATCTTTAGAAAGCAAAGAATCCTTAAAAAATAAGAGTATCTGTGGCTTCCCAACTGTTTCTGGAAGCCTGGGGTTTGGTTGGCTTGGATGCATGTGGTGGGGCAACACTGAAGTGACCCCACTCCTGGGATACTGGCTTTTTATGAAAAATTAAAAAAAAAACCTACACAAGAAAACCCACAATATGTAGAATAATGAAGGAAAATATGTTGTCTTATATGAAAACTACAAAAGTTCACTGATATAAAAGCTTGGATGCATGAAAGGACAAGAGCATACTTGTAGGTGCTAAGATTAACTATAACAATGTTAATTCTCTCAATAATTATCTAAAGGCTGTTTTTAATTGATAAACAAATTTTCTATGAGAATACACAAATACTCTAGAAGAATAACAGAAAATTATACTTTTTTCATATAAATATACATACATATACTTTAAGGGACAATGATGGAAAATTCATTAAATACATAAAAATTCAACTAAGAGCTAGGATAAAATAGGGCAACAAACCAATGAAACAAAGTAGATGATCCAGATCCAGATCCCACACTAATTAATGAAGGGACAATTAACGATGGGGGATGGCAATTTTGATTCTTTCTTCACACAGTACACGAAAATAAAATCAAGAATGTTTAAAGCACAATGAGACAAAAAAATGAAAACTGCAGAATAAAACACTAATGTTTAGGAAAAAGTCACATTTTGTAGGCTTTGAAAAGAAAACAGATATTTGAGCTATATAAGAATTAAAACCTTGTCAAAAATATTTTTTAAAAAAGCCAAACAGAAAGTATGAACAAAGTGAAGGGGAAAATTAACATCTTTATTATATAAAGAGCTTGTTCAAATTGATGGGAAGAGAAAATATACTTGCTTAACAGTCTTAGAGGAAAATGTTCAACCTCCTCCCATGTGCTCATCTGCTCTGCCCCTTCTTCCCCGCAGGCAAGCAGGCAGGTGGCTGGCTGCTCTCTGACAGCTTGCTCTGCCTGCAGCCCCACTGCCCGCTGCAAGAGACACACATGTGCACCACTGGCTATGCACCGGAAACCGGCCAAACCCCTCAAGCCTGATTCCTATTAGGTGTGCATGGTTTGCCTAAAGAAAAAAAGGTTTTCTCATTTTGCAATTCAATAGCTGGATGCTATTAAAACTCAAGCTGTTCCCTTCAGGTAATCCTGCCATCAGATTGACAGTACTTGTATTTGAGAAAAAATAAAAACAAAGAGGTCGCCTGTCCTCCAGCCCTTTTCTCTGCCCCTATATTTTCTACCCCCCAATAAAAACAGAAAACACCAGACTTTATTTATATGTATTGATGTTGTAGGTCTAGGTGAAGAAAAAGTAAATGTTTCACTGCTCTGTTTATTAAAAAAATAAAGAAAAGAAAATGTCCAACCTCCTTAACAATCAAATACATGCAATTAATTAAATTCCTTTTCCCCTATTCAATTAGTGAAAAGGACAAATGCTCTTCCTACACAATGTCAGGAAGGCTGTGTGAACTCCCACTGCCTCGTGTTCCAACAGTGCAAATTGGTGTAATGTTTTCAAAGGGGCTTGAATATATACGTATCAAGAACACCCCAAAATTATACCCCTTTTGACCCAGAAATTCCCTCTTTGGCTAAATCTAACTTTAAGCACTAAAGTGTTCCTTAAAGTATCATTTATAGTTAGGGAAAATCAGAACTAAATTAAGCACTCAAACAGAGACAGAGTGCCACCTATACAAAGCTCTGGGTATACTTTGCAGTTATTAATGAGGTGGTAATGACAGACAAGGGGTGATGAGCAGTGTGTCAGCTATAAGGCAGGTGCAAAAATAAGGTATTATTGCACATTGAATGACCATGGCTATGTGAAAACTAAACACCTCTGATAAGTTATACAGTCCCATGAGTAAAAGGGTGAAAAGGCATAGATGTACCATGAAAACTAGACCTCTCCTCACTACATTCTGGTAATTATTTATTTATTTTTAATTAATTATTTATTTATTTTTAGAGAGAGGGGAATGGAGGGACAAAGAGAGGGAGGAAAACATCAATGTGAGGTTGCTTCTCATGCATCCCCCACTGGGGAACTGGCCCACAACCCAGGCATGTGCCCTGACTGGGAATTGAACCTTTGGTTTGCAGTCCAGCACTCAATCCACTGAGCCACACCAGCCAGAGTATCTGGTAATTATTTTTAAATCATAACAGAACAAGCCAAAACATTAAGGTGTCTGTGCTGTATTTGGGGCTGGTGGTTGCAGAGAGCAGAGAAGATATCTTATGTCTTTCAGTAGAACAGAAATTGTCTTTAATGAATCAATTATTACTTTAAAAAGAAAAACATTAATCCTTCGCAAGTGCAACAAAGGAAACTGAGTTGATGTGAATCAATAAGAACAAGCACAAAGTCACATACCTAAACAGGAAAAGGGCCTGGATTATACCCAGAGAAGTTTAAAGGCAGGTGGGGGAAATAATTCACTTGAAGCAAATAATCACTTTTTTTGCTTATCAAATAGGCAAGTTGGTTTAAGTGATAGATGTCCAAATACTGGTAAAGTTGTTCAAATGCTTATTTATACCAAGTATGACAAAGGCATTTCTATGCATATACAAAACTTCACTCAAATGGTCTTGTCAGCCTGGAGTGCTGTGCGGAGACTCTTCTGGGGCAGTGAACTGACAGAGGGTCACTCACTCAGGAGGGAGGATGGCTTGCCACCTATTTCACAACCGTGGCAACTGTTTACTGAGGGCTGCATATGGCATAGCACCTCCAAAACCAAATTCAGGAGGATATTTTGAGAGCCACAGACCTGTTTATAACATCTCATCTAGTAATACCACTTTTTGGAAACCTGTCTTAAGGAAATTATACTACAATGCTTCATGCTCTGTCCATCAAAACTGTATGTAATGTGTCCTTTAGGAAATAAGTGAGAAAAAGAGAACTTCAAATTTGTGACATGTATATGAAAAACCCTTACACATAGAAAATCTTATTTAATACAGAGAATACTGAAGTGATTAAATGTGGCTGTATCTTGATGTGTAACAGCTTTACAATTCTGTAGCTTATTAACTGTTACTAAGAAAACTTTAAAAAGTAAGCCCTGGCCAGGTAACTCAGTTGGTTGGAGCATCATCCCATAAACCAAAAGGCTGAGGGTTTGATCCCCTGTGGGTGCATGTAAGGGAGGCAACCAATCAATGTTTCTCTCTCACACAAATGTTTCTCTGTCTTTCTCTCCCCCTTCCTCTATCTCTAAAAACAATGCAAAAATGTCCTCAGGAGAGGATTTAAAAAAAGTAAATGTAAAGTATATGAAAACACAGTGGGAGTGCTTACTATATACTAAGCACTGTTAGGCTTTTTCACACAGATGAGCTCTAGGCCTTTCAATGATTCCAGGGGAAGACACTATTACCTCATTTCTTGGAAACCAAGGTTTAGTCACCTTCTCAAAAAGGGCTGAGATTTGGTCTGAGGTTGGCCTGGGCCATACTCTCCCTTCTGTGCCAAGGGCACTTCTGCCTGTAAACATAAACACATTCCTGGGCTGGGACTCAAGTATCTGAGACTATTAGAAAATTTATTAGCCTTTCTTGAGTCCTAAAATTTTAATATGCTTAGTATTACTTGTTTAGCGAGGGAAAGAAGCTTAACAAAAACTATGTTAAAATTCTAACAAACTACTTCATCTGTGGCTCCTTCCAGGCTTGACTTCAGTCCTGGGTTCACAGTGAAAATTCTTTAAGAAGGGGTGTGGGGGAGAGTTGAGTAGTTCAGTTGTTCCCTGGAGAAAAAACATCAGCACAACTTTTAGACTTTGCTGGGATAAGGTCAAGAGTGTTTCCAAGGCCTTCAAGATACATGTACTTTTTGGCCTAGAAATTCCACTGCTGGGAACTTTTCCTTAGGAAATACGATCATATGTAAAGACATTAGAGTAAATTGATAGGAGAAACTCTAAGGCCCAGGAGCAAGCAGGAAGTGTAATTAAGCAGCAACATACACAAAGGGGTAAATTACCAGCAACCCATTTCCAACCCTAGAAGGCTAATGAAGTAAATGAGGACACAAACACACACCTTAAAGATGAAACTGAGGGGTTTATTTATGGATATGGGAAGACATTCATGACATATTACAATAAAAACAAATTTCAAAATAGTGTTAACAATATGATACTATTGCATAAAAACATCTTCACCTTTTTTACAGATCTATACAGATCTATGCAGAGGAAAAAATGGATAATTTTATGCCCTTTTTATCAGTAAGTATATCTAGGTGAGGGAAATACAAACATTCAAAGAATAACCATTATTTTCTAATCTTCAAGGAATATGCACTACCTGCTTAATCACAAAAAATGCTTAAAACATGAGTGTTTCTAAAGAAAAAAAATTAAGAGCAGTGTCTAAACTGTAAGATATGCGAGGAACTGGGAAGGAAAAGCAGGGAGGTGGAAAAGCATTACCACTGGAAGCCATGGGGATGGCAGTAAGAACAGCAACAAGTCAAGAGTCAAAGGAACAGGCTGGGTGTCCACCTTGAAGTCCGGCCAAGTGTGTAAAATGTGGAGGCAGCATCTTCCACGTGTTCCCAATAGTCCTGGGTGACAGGCAGGTTAACTAAGTATCCTTGTTGTCACTGCTGCCGTGTGTGACAGGAAAGAAGCATAGGAATAGAGTTAGTTAAGGCTGATGTTTCATGGCTTTCTCTAGCTAAGGCTCCTCAAGAAACCTGATGCCCCAGCCTAGGGCCCTCATCCATTCCTCTCAAGGAGTCTCTACCACCACTCAATTAAAGTATCTGAAGACTAGGCAGGAGTGATGGAGTGACGTAGAGAAAAGTCTGGAAGAGGTAGGCGATGAAAGGTGACTACTGCAGCTGGCCCATGAAGAATCCAGTGACAGCAGAAACTCTGAGACCTCTTTGCTGGGGACTGGAGCACTGGCCTGGGGAATGACCTCAAAAGGCCAGGCCTTTGGGAAAAGCCAATACCGTGTGCCTCCTGATGCAGTTTGATATAAAACACACAAAACTACCTAGGAGGTATTCTTGCCAAGGAAGTTGAAGGTCAATCTAAGTCTCCAGAGTTTAGAGCTAACTTCCACTGACAGAAAATACAGAAGAGAGAGGAACAAGCTTAAGGACACCACAGAAATAAAGAGATTTAGAGTAGGAGACATTCTACAGGACAATCGACCCAGTTTCTTCCAGTATAACTTGCATAATCACACAAAACTTGAAAGGAAAAAATATAAGTGCCAGAATAATGGTTGCCAGGGCTGGGGGGAGGGGGAAGTAAGGAGTTATTGTTTAATGGGTACACAGTTTTCACTTTCCAAGATAAAAAAATCCTGGGGATCTGTTTCACAATGTGACTATACTTAACAGTACTGAATTGTACACTTAAAAATGTTGAGATGATAAATTTTATATTATGTGTTTTTATCACAATTTAATGGTAATGGGGAAAATATAATAAAAAATAAATAAAATAAAATAAAATAGAATTATGACAAAAAATTAAAAATAACATTATTTTAAAATGAGTGCTTCTAAACTTAAAAAATTAAGCCTAGATATAGGAACGTACCAAAAACAGTTAGACATATTAGAAACTGGGTGGGGACAGGAGAGAAGTATATTTCTACATTATCCTCAGGGTCACACAAAACATTAAAAAAACTGAGAGGAGATTGCTTTAGGTTAACAGAAACTTAAGAGATCAGATAACCAAATGCAATCTGTGGACCATGTTTGGATCCGGATTCAAATGAGCCAACTGCAAAAAATAACCCATCTTGGAGATGATCAGGGAAATCTGATTATGGCCTGGGTAAAACCCTTTGTTTGAGATGATTTAAAAATTTCCTTTTTGCCCTGGCTGGTTAGTTGAGTTGGTTAGGGCATCTCCCAATATGCCAAGATTGCAGGTTCAATCCCCTGTCAAGGCACATACAAGAATCAACCAATGAATGCACAAATGAATGGAACAACAAATTGATGTTTCTCTCTCTTTCTAAAATCAATAATTTTTTTTTTCTTTTTAAGTAGAGGTATTGAAGTTTAACAAAACAGAGATAAGGAAATTGAAAGAAAATGTATTCAGGTAGAATGCCAAAATGGCAAAGGGAAAAATGAAACAACTGAGATTAATAATGATCCCATGAAAATAAGTAGATCTCACATGACAGTGATGAGGTAGAAACCATCCTAACGGCAAGAAGTGGGGTGGTGTAGTGAGCATTCATTTGGCTGGTGTAGGCTCTGACAAGTCATATTTGTTCTTAATTTCATGACTTTGGAATCACCCATCATAGATCAACCTCAAAAATGACTGTATGAGGAAAAACAGGGTAGTGAATAGCGAGAGCAACAACCCATACTCCTAGGCAAGGAATCAGACCAGGGAATCCAGGCCCAATGTTTACTATGGGTCTTCGTATTTGACTACCATTCCAGTCAGTGATGGAAAGCTTTTGACACTATAGTAATATGCTATGAAAGAGATTTTTAGTGCAATTGAGGGCTCCTACCTTTAAAGAGTGAAGTATGCCCAGCACAAAATTAGGATTTTAGGTGAAGTTGGTCATGCTGATGATGTAAGAGGCCAAGAAGGCAAAAATATTGCTTCCTAATGAAAATTTTAAAAAGGAGAGAAAAGGAAAAGAAGAAACTCCAAACCCTAAAAGAAGCAACCACAGACAATTGCCAAAAAAACTACCCCAAAACCAACAAATGATCAGTAACAGCTTTATGATCTAGAAGAGTTTAGCAAAAATACACTTTCCTGAATTAGTCTCCAAAAGTCATCATCTATTCCTAAGTCAAGAGAGAAATGGCTAACAACACTTCACCCTAAGAAAGCTTTTGGACCCTCTGATACTGTAAGTGCCTCATCTGATTTAATGTGAAACAAGAGCAGTACTTAACGAGGAAGGTGCTGTGGTCAGCATAGAACTGTGCCTTTTCTTTAGAGAGAATATGGCAGGAATAAAAAAGAAATGAAAAAAACAACCCTGGATTCAGGTTCCTGCTCCATCACTTAACCTAGGTCAAATCAACTGACAACTTTGGATTTCAAGTTTGCTTTAACTGTAAAACAGAATAAATATCCTCACTAGGAACACTGCAACCTTCCTTAAAAGATCAAATAATATATGTGGCAATGTTTTGTGAATTATGAGGTACTGTGTAAATACATTACCAATTGTATCAGCTTTGTGGATGAAACGATACAAGTACACTTTGAAAATCTTTTCACCATGCCCTATTCTGACACATCCCATGTGGTGAAAATGTTCTATATAAACACTTCCATAAAGACTCAGGCAACAGATCACTTGTCTGGAGCCCAACTACTGGTCACAAGTTTTTTGTGTCAGGATGTCAAAATCAAGGTTCTATATCCTAGGAATACCACCAAAGAAGGATGAACTCTATCAGATTCTTCCCTATGTAACAAAAATATTCCTTGTGAGGTTTTTGGCCTATGTGACTACTAATGCATGTGTTAAATTTCCTTTTGCAAGAAGATTGTTATACATTCTTGCAACCTTTCCCCATTTTTTGACCACACAATGATGAATTTTCAAGTTGTTTACAAAGTATGAGGGCCAGCGGAAAGTGCTCTCGCATTCAGAGCACACAGAGGGTCTCTCTCCAGGATGAAGCCAGAAATGTTGAGAATGTTTTCTGAAGGTTTCTCAATAGCAATTGCACTCACTGGATTTCTCTTGAGAATGGAGTTGATAATGTTGAGTGAGTTGTGAGGGTCGGCTGAAACATTTCCTACACAGCTGACACTGGAAGGGCCTCTCTTGTGCATGAATCCGATAGTGTTGAATGAGTTGTGAACGTCGACCGAAGGCTCTGCTACAGTCACAACACTGATGGGCTCTCTCTCCAACATAGTCATGTTTTCGCCGATAGCGAATTAAATATGTCTTTTTGTGGGGCAACCCAGGTGGAAGGGCTTTTGCTGACTCGTGATCTTGGAGATGCTGAAAAAGATGCTGATCCTGGATAAAAGCTTTGCCGCACTGGAAACATTCAAAGTAGTCCTCCTGACTATGGATTCTCACACGGCCACGAATACTTGCACGCTGAATGAAGGACTTTCCAGGGGACTGGTCACTGGAATGATCTCCCAGATGTCTGGTGAGGTATGGCATGAGGTAGAGGGTTTCTCTACATTGTTTACCTTCAGAGGGTTTCTTGCCAGTATGGATCCACTCATGTTTCTTGCAGGCCATTTGGGTACTAAAGGTTCTCTTGCAAAATTCACATCTGTTGATTCTGGGCTCTTGGAGGAAAAGCTTGCTGACTACTGGTGGGGGACTGGTGCAAGTCCCAGGATCAGTGCATTCCTGGGAATCTGCTCCTGGAAGTTCTGCTGATTGTTTAGTAAGATTTGAACTTCTCTCCAAGTCATCTCTGTCAAGGCTTGTTTCTTGAGTGAGGGTCTTAGGCTCACTCATTGTTCCAGGGCTTATAGGTTTCTCTTTGTTGACCTGACACAAATCCATTGGATCATCAGGAGAAGACTGTCCTCTGTGTCCTACATGCCAGAAGTTACCTATTTCCAAATCCTCCATTCCTGCCTCCAAGGATGATTTTTCTACAGGCTGGCTTTGCTTTGGAGTTAGATCTTTGGTTTCAGGTCCTCTCTCCCAATCTAAAAGAAATGTAGATGGTTCTCTACTCTAACTCACATAGATACATCATTATAGCAGAAACAGCAGAAAGGGACCAAAAATAATAGGACAGGTCTTGTGGCGATTGGAAAGGACTTAAATGTTTTGCTAAAAGTTTGTATTTTCTTTTAGGAAAGTAAGAAGCTGGACAAAAGTTTGTGCTTTATAAAGGCAACTCCCTAGACAGGAAAGAAGCTAAAGCCAAGGAAATCAAGTATAGGATTGTAGATTGGAAGAGACAATAATGAACACAGTGGTCAACTCCCAGCAGACACTCAAAATATGTGAGCAGAGTAAGAAAACAGACTAGGAAGTCATCAGGAGATGGGGGTAACAACCCAGCATAGTGGATTCAACTTTTAAAAATGGTCTTTAAGAAGCCCTCACTGACTCCTCTGTTTCCTTGCCCTACTGTAGGACCAATGTTCCAGCACGTTCTGCTGGTTCCCTTTCAGAGAATATACTGCAATCCTGAGCACCCTATGACCATAGCTCCAGCCTCCGTCAACTTCGGCCTGGCCAACTTCAGCAGCTTCACTACTTTCTAAAGCCCATTTTCCACAGATCAGCCAGAAAGATCTTTCTAGAAGAGAGCTGCCAAAGAGATTACCCCAGGATAATGTAAATGGACTATATTTTTGCTGTCTTATATAGCAGCCACTGGCCAAATGTAGCTAATGAACACTTGACATGTAGCTGGTACTTGAAAGGAACTAAATTTTGTATTTTATGTAATTCTGATTAGTATAAATTTAAGTAGCCACATCTGGCTAGTGGCTGCCACAGCAAATATCACAGTTCCACGGTGTCAATAATACTCCCTCATTCCCAAGCTCAAAACCTTTGGTATCTTTTTCACATCTCACTTGGAACAAGATCTACATCCCTTAATATATCCCTTCCTGGGCTGGCCCATGACTATTTATGCGACCTCATCTCTTATCCCCTCCTCCTCCTCACTCAGACCAATCACTCTTCTTCCTGTTTCTAGAACATCCAAGCTCATTCTAAACTCAGGGCCTCTGTATTTTCTATTCTCCCTGCCTGCAACACTCTTCCTCAAACTACTACCTGGCCCCCCTTTGTCTCATTCACACCTTGCTCAGTGAGTTCGATCCTGACTCTCCCATTGTGAACAGCCTCCCAGGTCACTCTGTCTGCTGTACACTCATCTATTATTTGTTTCTTTACCCATAACCAGTCACCCCCATTAGACCACCAGCCCCATAGTCTGCCTTGTCTGTTACTGTATCCATAGAACCTAGGACAGGGCCTGGCCCACCACAGAGGCTCAATAATTATCGGTGGAATTACTGAAAGAATCAAAGAAAGAATGAACAAATTAGAGTTCCAGCCAAGATGGACGCATAGGTAGAAACCTTTTAGTTCCTTGCACAACCAAAAGGAGGATAACAACCAATCTAAAGGCAATAAACAACCAATAGCGTCAGAAAATCAAACTGCATGGAACTCCAACAACTAAGGAATTAAAGAAAAAAATCAATCAGAACAACCAGACTGGCAGCACTGCAGCACAGCAAAGAGGGTTGCCCTGCCTGGGTGCTACCGAAGGCCTCGCACCTTACAATTTACCAGCTGTGCCAAGACAAAGAAATAGGGCCCCAATGAAAGAACACAGCAAAACCTCAGAACTAAGCAATAAGGAGATTGCCAACCTATCTGATGGAGAATTTAAAGCCCTGTTAATCAAAATGCTCACAGAACTGATTGAGCTTGGTCGAAAAATGAAAGAACAAATGAAAGATACTCAAAATGAAATAAAGCAAAATATTCAGGGAACCAACAGTGACAAGAAGGAAACCAGGATTCAAAGCAATGATTTGGAACAAGAGGAAGAAATAAACATCCAACTGGATCAGAACAAAGAAACAAGAATCCAAAAAAATGAAGAGAGGCTGAGGATTCCCTGGAACAACCTGAAACATTCCAATATCTGAATTATAGGGGAGCCAGAAGGGATAGAACAACAACAGGAAATTGAAAACTTATTTGAATAAATAATGAAGGAAAACTTCCCCAATCTGGTGAAGGAAATAGACTTCCAGGAATTCCAGGAAGCCCAGAAAGTCTCAAAGAAGTTGGACCCAAAGAGGAACACACCAAGGCACATCACCATTAAGTTACCCAAGATTAAAGACAAAGAGAAGATCCTAAAAGCAGCAAGAGAAAAGGAGACACCCACAAAGGAATTCCCATAAGGCTATCAGCTGATTTCTCAAAAGAAACCTTACAGGCAAGAAGGGGCTAGAAAGAAATATTTGAAGTCATGAAAAGCAAGGACCTACATCCAAGAGTACTCTATCCAGCAAAGCTTTCATTTAGAATGGAAGGGCAGATAAAGTGCTTCCCAGATAAGGTCAAGTTAAAGGAGTTCATCATCACCAAGCCATTATTATATGAAACATTAAAGGGACTTATCTAAGAAAAAAGATCAAAAGTATGAACGATAAAATGACAACAAACTCACAACTATTAACAAATGAACCTAAAAGAAAACAAAAATGAAACAAACAACCAGAACAGGAACAGAATCAGAGAAATAGACATCATACAGAGGGAGTTCAGTGGGGAAGGCGAAGGGAGGAATAGGGGGGAAAAGGTACAGGGAAGAAGAAGCATAATTAGTAGGCATAAAATAGATGGGGAGAGATAAAAAATGGTATAGGAGACAGGACTCAAAGAACTTATATGTACAACCCATGGACATAAACTAAGAGGGGGAATGCTGGAGGGTTGGGGGGCAGGGTGGGGAGGGGATAAAGGGGGAAAATTGGGAAAACTGTAATAGCATAATCAATAAAAAATACTTTAAAAAAAGAATGAATTAGAGAAAAGACAAGAAGACAATGCATGAAACAGAAAGGCAGGTAGAGGAGTCTCCTTGGTCATTCCTGAACTTTTGCTTGGGTGACCACTTCTCCACCCACCCAGGAAAAGGCAGGAGTGTTGTATTGACTAGCACTACACCAGGCACAGCTACAGGTTCAGGAGTGGGATGAGGCCCAACATGGAACACTGAGAAATGAGGAAGGTGTGTCAACAGCTTCTAGGAAAAAAGCTTCCTCACTCTTTAGAAGGCTTCTTGGACACCTGCTCTCTCTCATCCTCTCTTTGGATGAGAACAAAAAGTATAGCTAGGATTTGTTGGCAGAGTAAAAGCAAAAAATGAAACTATGTCTGATAACATCACTGAGTCTCTTAATCCAACCATCCCTGAAGGGGCCAGCACTGAAGCTAACAATCTCTCCTTTCATGCCAGTTTGGGTGTACTTTTCTGTTAACAGCAACTGAAGGACAAGCATGATTCAGGCTGACACACATGAGGACCCAACTCAAAGGAGAAGATTTCATAAAAATGGCAAACATTATCATACTGCAGCCATAGAGTTTGGAGAAGGTAAAGTCTAGAAGGCTCTTGTCCTCATTAGGGACATTTAGGGGAAGTAGTACAGTGAGTGAGGAGGAGGGAGAGAGAGATGGTAGAGGTAGGAGATAGAAACCAGGTTGTGGAGTGAAGGAGGGAAGCGGGAGGGAGCCTGTGAGTATCAACAAATTTGAGGAGCTGGAAGCAGCAGTATCACACCATAGTTTATGGCTGGCCTCAGTTAAAAAGGAAAGACCTATGATTTCTAGTTGCAAGAGCAAAGCACAGATGAATGGAGGGCTTGGACACTAGAGAAAATGGAAACTGACCTCCCTGGAGCTGGGCAGGGTGGAACTCATGCTGCAAGAAGAGATGAGCTCCAGAAATGAGAGGAAAGGAAGTACTGAGCATGCATAAGGTAGTGATACCTCTGGAGGTGAGAGCTACTACCAGCCTTCTCCCTGATCTGAGTGGGTTTTGAAGAATGTTTCCTCACTAACAGCACCTGGACCCTGCCCGGACTGACTGGGGGTGTTGTGGTCCCATGACTTCAGTCTCCACAGGCTTACACCATCCTACTCACCCTGACCTGTCTCTGTAGCACTTTCTTCCTGCATCACACATGACTCCTCCTCCAACTGTGAAATGATATCTGGTTTAGAGAACTGGTACCCTGTGGAAGAAAAAGACCTGTGACTTGGGGGTTCTGTCCTAAATCTACAGTACTTCCTAGCCTGGGTTCTAAAGGCTGTGAAGATAAGGAAGGTGCAAATTCACACAGGTGAAAAGGAAGCCTGTTTCTAACAAGGGTGTCCCCAGGAGACCTTTGGCAACGTTTGGAGACATTTTCATTGTCACAACTTTCAGGGAATGAAGGGGTGCTTTTGGCATCTGGTAGGTAGAGGCCAGGGACTTCGCTCAACGTCCTGCAGTGCACAGGATGCCCCCACAACACAGAATGACCTGGCCCAAATGTAAACAGTGCCAAGGTGGACAAACTCTGGTCTGTAGTAAAACTCAAAAGGGGGCTTGAAGGCAGTGTGCCAGCTCTTTACTTCAGCACAGGGATCTGATGTTGGAGCTGCTCAAAGGGAACAACATAGGGTTCTTTTCCTCCTGTGATAACCTTCATCACCTGGATTGTATAATGCTTCTTCCAATCCTGCCCTCCTTCCCACCACTAGTTCTGTGTTTCTACGAACTCCCACCATTTGCATACCACCTACTATGGTCCAAATATTGGTGCCCTCCCCACCTCCCACCAAACTTCATATGTTGAACTCCTAATCCCCAATTTGGTGGTACTGGGAGATGGAGCCTTTAGGGGGATCTTAGGTTGTGAGGGTGAAGCCCTCATGAATGAAATTAGTGCTCTTATAAGAGGCCTCAGAGGGCTCCCTACTCCCTTCTAGCATGTGAGGACACAACCATGTAAGGTCTCTACTAACCCTAAGGTTTTAGTGATACAAGAAGCCAGAAATGGCTCCAGGTCACACCATGAGGGCTAAAGGTAAAACTGATTTATTCTGTCTATGTTAAGTCATAAATGTGGTAACTGAGAGAAGAGTTGTGTTGGAAAAGGCACTCCATCATGCCTTCTTGGTGACCAATAAAAGTTCAAATTACACACACTGGTGCCAGGTGTGAGGGAAGGTGCTTCTCTCTCCCCACATAGGTCTCTGACTTCGCAAGGATGAGAGTACCATCCTACAGTGGAATGGTGGCTGGACTTGATTTTGTTTTTCAGGAGAACTCAGGCCCACCACCCCCACCCCAAAGCCACTGAAAAGCGGAGGATCATGGTCCTGGCAACAAAAACATTTAGCTTGTGGGGATAGATAAACAACCTTGCCCCTGGACATGAAAAGAGACTGGCAACCTTGGACTCTTTCACATCAAGGCTGGTAGAAGCCTTTGGAGCTCCTGTAATTTTCAGCAATTCCTTCACCCATTCTAAAAACATCACTGTGAGCCCTGGCAGCCAAGGATAGTGGACTAGAATATGCATGCCTAAACAATGGCGACTTCACTGTACTACTCAGTGGGGGCGGTAGACCCCAATGAGTGAGCATGTGTACTATGTGCTGTTGAGTGTGTGTACTGTGTGGCTATCTCATTAGAAGTGACTGAGTGAGTACAGCAACGAGCCCACATCAAATTTTGCATTAAGATTGAACATTCCTCCACAGAAACTATTCAGATGACTCAGAAGGCCACAGCTATGGGCAACTGGTGATTAGCAGCTTCATCACAACAATATGCCTGCTCATGCCTCACATCTCGTGCACAGTTTTTGGCAAAACATCAAATCACCCATGTGACTCAGCCCCCCTAAAACCTATCTTTGGCACCCTGTGACTTCTGGCTTTTCCCAAAACTAAAATTAGCTTTAAAAGGGAAGAGACTTCAGACCGTCAATGAGATTTAGGAAAATATGACAGGGCAGCTGATGGTGGTTGGGAGAACTGTGTGAGGTCCCAAGGTGCCTACTTTGCAGGGGACTGAGGGGTCATTGTCCTATGTACAATGTTTCTTGTATCTTCTTCAATAAATGTATCTGTTTTTCATATTATGTGGCTAGATACTTTATGGGCAGGCCTCTGATCTGGGTTAAGACTCACTGACATGGTAAACCACTGTGACTCATGGGAGGGCATAAAAGAGTTGAGAACTGTGCCCTATTACCATGGAGAAGGCAGACTCACCTACAGAGACCAGGTTCTGGTAATTCTCCAGTGTCACCTCCCGGTAGAGTTTCCTCTCAGCAGCATTAAGAGAGGTCAGTTCTTCCAGGGTGAAGTCCACAAACACATCCTGGAAAGTCACCAACTCCTAAAAACAACAAAAACAATCACAAATGCTCAGAATCCAGAAATTATCCCAGGGAGTGGGGATGGAGCCTGGTGAGAGACAACTGAACATGAAGCTGACATTCAGACCAGCAGAAAGCTTCTAATTCAAGAGTTCTAATCTGGAGGTTACACGGGCCTGGCAATGTACCTTTATCTTGTAGTCTGAGAGAAGGGAGAACATTTTTAAGACAGTTTCTGTGGTCAGTTACTACAAATTTGGCTTGGAGGAATACCTCAGCCTCAGGAATCAGAGAGAGCTGAGTTGAAATTCTGGCTCTGGTTCTTTCATATAAGCTGTGTAAGTGTGGGTTAGGTTAAGTCACAGTGACTGATCCATAAAACACAAAGAGTTCATAAATATGAAGGGATTTTCAACCTTATAAATAAGGGAAGGGAAATGCAAATCAAAATAACACAGTACCATTTTATACCCACTCAACTGACAGAAATTAAGAAGTCTGAAAACACCAAATATCTAGAACATGGACCCCCAGGACCTCTTATAAGATGCTAAGGGAGCCCTGGCCAGGTAGCTCAGGTGCTTAGAGTATCTTCCCAATACACTAAGGTTGTGGGTTTGATCCTGGGTCAGGGCACATACAAGAATTCATCAATAAATGCATAAATAAATGGAACAACAAATCAATGTTTCTCTCTCTCAAATCAATAAATTAAAATTTTTTAAAAAACTAAAAAAAAAAAAAGATGCTAAGGGAAATGAAAATTGGTAAGCCAGTTGGACCCCAAAATTCTATTCTTAGGTATACTTACTCATGTGTACTTAGAGACAGATATGTTTGAAACAATGCTATTTGTAACGTCCAAAACTTGGAAATAACCCAAACATCCACTTATATATTTTAGTATAGTCACACAATAGAATAATATTCCAGGATTAAAAACTAATTAACTACAGTTCCACACAACAATCTGAGTAACCTAAGGTTGAATTTGAAAAGTAGATATTAAAAGATTATATAAAACTGTGATACCCATTCTATTAATCACCATTTGTGTTTTCAGGAAAACATTATTCAAATCAATGAACATCTGTTTACACTAGAGGTCATGCACTGGCTGCACAGCTCCTACTGAGTGTTTATTTGGCTTAAATGGGTTTTTAAATCTTTTTTAAAATTTGTCTTAGTTGAAAGACAAATACCATATGATCTCACTTATATATGGAATCTAATTAACAAAATAAACTCATGAACAAAACAGAACCAGAGGCATGTATACATGGAACAGATTAACAGCTGTCAAGAGGGGAGGCAGGAGGGGGGACTTGATGAATGAAGATGAAGGGATTAGACAAAGAACATATAAGCATGACCATAGACACAATAAACAGTGAGGAGATGGCCAGAGGGAAGCGGGGTGGGGGCTGGGTGGAGGTGGGCAAAGGGGGATAAAATGGGGACATTGTTTATAGTTTAAATAATAAAAATAAAGTAAAAAGATTTCATATTAGCTACCACCACAAAAAAAAATTTGTAGATTCATATTAACTGGGGTTTTGTCTTTCCTTTACAAAATCAGAAGACCTGGGCCTACACTCTCACGTGGCACCATCAGTTGAAGCTGAGTTACAGCTGCCCTTTGGTGAGGCAGGCACTACCCAGTTAGTTATAATCCACCCATTCATAAATTCTTTGTTTATATTACCTCAGCAGTTCCAGTGGGCATCTCCACTTGGGATCCCTAAAATGGACACTATAGGACCAGAGGACTATCCTCAGGAGCATGTCTCCTGGAACAGTGATTCTCTTCCTTTTTTTCCATATCTCTTCTTCAGGGATCATTCTTATACAACTTTTTTCCTAATCACCACCCCCCATGAATTATTTCTGGTTCTAAAGGAAGAGCAATGTATTAATTTCATTAATTGTCTTTGAGGTTTCAAAATGTGTTTGAACAAGCCCTGGCTGGGTGGCTCAGTTGGCTGGAGTATCATCCGGAACACCAAAAGGTTTCAGGTTCAATATCCAGTCAGGGCCCATTACCTACATTGTGGGTTCAAACCCTGGTTGGGGCATGTATAGGAAGCAACTGATCAGTGTTTCTCTCTGTCCTTTCCTCTCTCTAAAATCAATAAACATGTTCTTGGGTGAGGATTTTTTTAAAAGTGTGACTGAACAAGAACATTAAGGAGTGCATTTTTGAAAAATAGAAAACCTCACATCAGTATCACATGCCTGTAATAGCTGTCATTTGTTTCATATGTAAACATGAGCATAATAATAGTGCAAACCACAAGGGTTGATTTGAATAAGCCAACAGTAAAGATAAAATAAAATACTAAACCAAAAAAATTCAAGTGGTAAGAGGGGAAAAATGTTAATATAGTATGGGGGATAGTGGTAAGTACAACAGAGGGGAAAAAAAGCTACAAAGAGGCATACAAAAATCAGAAAATTTTACATAGGGTAGTCAGGGAAAGGCACAGTGACATGACATTTACGTGAAAACTTAAAATGATGTGGTTCAATTAGACACAGAAGGCTCAGAAGTCAGAAAGGCAAGATCCTCATATTAGAGAACCAGCTTGGAAAAAAGCCTGACTCACCTGGGTTTCAACAGATGGCAAAGTGTTAGACACATTTGTGTCTTCTTGTTTTGGTTCTTTGGTGTCGCTCTCTTCCATAAGGACAGAGTTCTTATCAGGGAAATCTAGGAGAAAGGAATGACCACAGAATTGAGTCCAGTCTGGCAGCACCCACAGACCAAGAGAGGGGCCTGCCACTCCCCCAGCATCCTATCCTGCCATGGGAGTCAGTGGCAGTCCGGGACTTTCTATGATTACAGAAAGACCATAGAAATTATTTCCCAGCTTTAACCCCTTCGATGGTTCCCCAGTGCCTTCCAAATAAAGTGGAAGTTCCCTCTATGTCAGCAGTTCCCAGTCTCACTGTGCACTCAGAATCACCAGGGAACTTGTTTCTCAACTGTAAAATGTAAATACTTATATTTCTAAAGCCTCTTGTATGGATTAAACATTACAAATATAAAGGACACCATAGGCATGAAACACAATGGCAGTTCTTATTAAGCTTTCTCTATATCTTTTTATTCACTGATCTAGAAGGCAGTTACCAACTTCCTTGAAGAAACCTGAACTTCGAAGGTCTTCCTTGCCTCTATTGTCTTTCCAAGTGCACTTTGCATTAATCTGCTGTTTCTCCTATCCCAGAGAGCTCTCTTCCCTTTCCCAAGAATTCAACTCCATCAATAGCATAGGCCTTCCAAGTTTTTCACCCTCTTGGATAATATTCCCTATGTCCACCAGAGGCAGTGTTAACACTGTGATTAAAAGTACAGTGGCAGGAGCCTGCTGGAATCCTGCCAATTACTAATCTTGGAACAAGTTACTCAACTTCTTTGTGATGTCTCCTTGTCTACAGAACAAGAGTAATACCTATAGTTGACTATTAGAATCTTCAAAATTCTTTTATGTGAATGCAAATGCACAGAATTGGATTAATCATAATCCTTTATTTCATGATATGACATCATTGACTGTTATATTTATTTTACATTTATTCATTTATATTTTTAATTATAAGGCCTATGAATCCACTACCCAAACCCAAAACAAGAACATTTCCATTTAACTTATATCTACCAATTACTTTTTCCTGTCCACATCCCAGCCTTATCTCCGAGATAGCTATGGTCTGAATTCATACTTATTGTTCCCTTGCCTCTCTCTCTCTCATACATATATAGTTAATGTATGTTATATATTATAATATATTATAATTACATATGTATATATGTATACATATATTACACATATGTATAGCATACATAGATCCCCAAATAATTTTAATTAGTATCAATCTTATTCAATAACCGTGAGGAGTAAATGGCATTCTTTTTTCATTATTGAAATGCTTTAGTTCTAATCTAGTAACTTGAGTTTCCAAGACATCAGTCAAATTTTAGCAGAGACTTAACTTCTAGGCCTCGTGTTTACCACATTTTATGCCCTGTTTTTTTAGCTGGGTATGTTGTTCTATTTTGTGGTGACACTCAAGTTTAGGCTGGTTAAGAAATGTGGGGAAAGGAGGACAAAGCTGGAGAAAGGGGTACTCTCAGAGAAATAACAAATATTAAAAGCAAAATGCAAACCCGAAAATTTCTTCCAGGTTGCTCAAGGCAAATTAGAAGTGATTATAAAACTCATCCTTTCACTCATTCAACACATTTTTATTCAGCTCTCATTACACACCAGGCACACGGCAGATGTTCAATAAATTAAATGGCTAGTGGCTTCCTTCCTCTCTTACCTTCCTCCTCACATGCTCGGATCAAGTTTGCCACTAGGGTTCCTGCCTCCTTGCTGTTCTTGGGTCGTTTGGATCTCACCCATGTCTGAACCTCAACTGGCAGGGTGTTCAGAAACTGCTCCAGCACTAGTAGCTCCATTATCTGCTCCTTGGTGTGAATCTCCGGCTGCAACCACTGACAACAGAGCTCCCGGATTTGGCTCACAGCTTTGTGAGGCCCGGTCACTGACAGGGCCTGAAAATGCCTAAACTTTTCATGAGAAATTTTCAGAATCGCTGGGTTTCTTATGGGAATTGTTTCTGGATTATGCATATAAAAGAGATGAGGTTTCCTCAAGATATCCAAACCCTGTGTCATGTGTGACATCTTTACAGCTTGGCCCTTTGCAGAATGAAGATACTTGAAAAGGCAGGCTGCTCCAGAACACACTGTTTTGGAAGATTTGTATCAGATGAAGGTAGAATACAGAACCTCAGGACCTACAGAAATTACACAGAGAGACAAATGGCCTGCATAGTTAGGACTGAATAGTGGGATGCAGGTGATTTGAAACAAAGTGAGTTAGCACATTTCACACAATCCATATTTACAGAGATTTGCACATCTGCAGATATCATGTTGCCTCAGTCCCATTCCCAGCTCTGGAAAACCCACAAGCACAGGCTTGAAACATTTCAGAAAGGGCATTGAAGAAAAGAGACTTGAATCCCAAACCACAATGGACTGAACTAATTTGATGAGCCACAGAAGAATTTCATTTCAAAATATAATTTAAAACAACTATGTATTATGATAGGATGCTCAGCATCACTAGCCATTAGAGAGATGCAAATTAAAATCACAATGAGATACCACCTCACATTGGTCAGAATGGCCAACATAAACAGATCAACAAGTAAGTGCTGGCAAGGTTGTGGAGAAAAGGGAACCCTAGTGCACTGTTGGTGGGAATGAAGACTAGTGTAGTCACTTTGGAAAATAGTATGGAATTTCCTCAAAAAACTAAAAATGGAATTGCCTTTTGACCCAGCAATTTCACTGCTAGGATTATAACCTAAGAATACTGAAACACTAATTCAAAAGAATGTATGCATCCCAATGTTCATAGCAGAACAATTTACAATAGCCAAGTGCTGGAAGCAGCCTAGGTGCCCATCAGGAAATGAGTGGATCAAAAAGCTGTGGTACATTTACACAATGGAATACTATGCAGCAGAAAGAAAGGAGCTCCTACCCTTTGTAACAGCATGGATGGAACTTGAGAGCATTATGCTAAGTGAAGTAAGCCAGGTGGTGAAAGACAAATACCATATGATCTCACCTATCAGTGGAACCTAATTAACAAAACAAATAAGCAAGCAAAATATAACCAAAGACATTGAAATTAAGAACAAACTGACAGTAATAAGAGGGGAAGGGAGAGGGAAATAACGAGAGAAAGAAGCAAAAGGGTCATCAAAGAATGTGTATAAAGGACCCATGGGCAAAGCCAAAGTGGGGTAGGATTGAGGGTGGGAGGTGGAGTGTGTGGGGTGGGGGAAAGTGGTGGTGGGAAAATGGAGACAACTGCATTCAAATATTAATAAAAATGATTAAAAATAAAATAAGAAACCAGAAAAAATATAATCAAACAACTATGTATTATTATACAGGATAAGGAAAGATCCTTACTACACATACAGCCTACAAAGGACTGGATTCAAATGCAAAATATATAAAGTACATGCAAATCAGTGAGAAAAAAAACAGACAAAATAAGAGCTAAAAGATTAAAAGGTTTGAGCAGGTACTGCACAAAGGAGATAGCTAAATGGCCAATAGACACATGAAACAGGACTCAACTTCATCAGTTATCAGAGAAATATGAACTAAAACCCCAAGGAGCATCACTACACACCCTCCAGACTGCTTAAAATGAAAAATATCAGACAATAATAAGTGTTTAAGAAGAGACAGAACCACAATAGAATGATATATGCAAACACAAAACAATTGAGAACGTGGATGTATGCTGCTATTGAGTTAAAGAAACCAAGCTAAAAAAAAAAAGGCCACATTCAATGATTCCATTTATGTAATAGTTAAAAACAGGCAAAAACGATTCTAAAGTGTTAGAAGTCAAAATAGTTTACCACTGGGACTGGGGGCAGCAGTGGTAATACCTGGGAGGAGACAGCATTAAGAGGCTTCTGAAAAAGTAGTTATGTTTTATTTTTTAATCTATGAGCTCATGACATAGACACAGTATGTTCATTCCCGTTGTGAAAACTGAGTTCCATACTTAGGATTTGTAACCTTTTCTGTATGTATATTTCACTAAAAATTTTGGCTGTTATAGTTGTAGGGAAACATCTAGGTTATAGTAGTAAGTGAAAAAAAGCAGTGAACAAACTTGTACATAGACTATATTCTTAACCATCTAAACCACAGGAAAAGACATTGAAAAGTAAACCAAAATTCTGCACCAGGGGTTTATGTATGAGCAGTGACTTTATAAGGGATTTTTACAAAGGACTTTGTACTCTCCCTTAAAACATTCTTCTAACTTTGTAAGTTGTACAACAAACCTTCATTTCTTCTACCTTCACTTTTTTTCTTAATCAGGAAAATTAAAAATATTTTAGTATGCTACAAAAGCTACATTCATTCTATGAAACCACAAACAAAACTGCCATTTGGGGGAAACATTTTTTTTTCTTTTCTACTCCCCACTGAAACATATACCTGTTATTTCTATGACGTAATTTAACCATTTCTGTTTGAAGATATTTTTGTTCTTCAGTATAATAAATTATAAAGCAATGAACATCACTGAAACAAAATGTGTATTTGTCCACATCCCTGGTACTTCCCTTCCAGGATCAATTCCTCAAAGTGAAATGATCTAGACAAAAGGTATAAACATTTTAAAATTTTCCTTTTTAAAAAATTTTATTACTTTTTAAATAAATTGAGGTATAATTGACATATAATATTAAAGGTGTACAATGTAATCACTCAATATATGTATATACACCCTTATTTTGAAAGACAATTTTATTAGATATATTATTGTAGGTTGACACTTTTTCTCAGCAAAGTATGTGTCTTTCCCCAGTTTCTCTATTATCACATTATGGAGCTTTCATAGATATCCATGTTCTCTTCCATTTCTCCATGCTTCTATATAATAATTTGCTATATTTTTATCTTTTCAGACTGCACTTATATAACTTATTCATATTATTTTCCAGTTCACTAATTCTTTCTCTAGCTACATATATTAAATTTCAGTGGCTCCATTTTTCATTTCTACTAGGTTTATTTGGTTCTTTATCTAATCAGGCTAATACTTTTTGGTAGTCTGTTTTTCCTGAAAAAAAAAAATCCCTTTAAATACAGCTTCACATTCTTTAGACTTAATATACTTATTTTGTATTCTATTTCAATAATTTCAATATTTGAAGTCTGCAGGTCTGGTTCTATTACTTGTTGTTTTAAAAAATTCTTAAAACAATATGCCAAATTTTTTTCCCAAAGGCTTCCACCAATTTCCTCTTCCAATCTGAATATATAAGACTATACACCCACTGTGCAGGTAAATGGGGTCAGCTTCATTGGTGTATGAAGTGAAGTCACACAGACTCTATGCTCAGAAAGGCCTCAAGCTTAGTTTAATGCTCTGCTGCTGCTGTTTTGAGATTCCTGGTATTTTATGGGCCAATTATAAATTGCTCCTACCCTTTTCCCACTAGGGTGTTTCAGTTACTGATTGGTAAAGGCTCTATATAAATAAAGAGTATTTCTTGTCCTATTTGCTTAAAAAAATTTCAGCCATCCAACACATTCTCTTAAGTCTTTGTACAATTAAAAAATTTTGTAGTATAGTTTAACCATTCAGAGACCCATTAAATATTCAATTATATTTTTATTGCTTTATTAGAGCATTTCACTTTAATTATTTGCTAGAATCTAGTCTGTGGTAGGGTGTGAGAAGAGAACATTTTTTTTCTAAAAACTCTGCCACTACCAATTATAAATTTACTATCCCTTCCTTCTTAAGATAATGGTACCCTTTAGAATTGAGTTTCTAGGTCTGTAGCCTCCAGGGAAGAATCCTGAGAATAGTGGAAATGACTCTGAAATTTTCCAGCCTGTCTCCCTAGACTAGTCAGGTCCAAGGTCAGAGTAGGGAGTCACAATTCTTTCTGGCCCGGAGAGGGAAAGTATGACCCTGACCAGAAAGGAAGTTCATGGCCCTGTCTCCCTTGAGGGCACCTTCAGCACACCTCCATACCTCTTTTTCATAAATTCTTAACTGTCTGCTTCCCTTATATATTTTAACTTTTGAATCAGCAAGAGAAAGAGACCAAAGCAAGGCAGGGCAGAGTGCAGGCTCAAAGCAGAGGAGTGGGGTGAGGGAAAGAGAAAGCAGAAAAGAGGGATGGGGCTAGGACAGGAGGGGTGTGGCCATCGGAGAATAAAGACATAGAGAAGGACCAACTGAGGTACAGGAGGAAGACAAAGGGAAAGAAAGGGAAGAGCTCAGGGAGAAGAAGGGGTCCGCAGACATGACAGAGGGAAAGGACACACAGAGGAGTGGTGGAACAGTAGAAGAGAAGGAACAGGATTTAGGGAGAAGAAACAGGGCCATGGGGAGGGACAGGGAAGGCTGAACATGAGGAACAGGGTGGAAGAGGGAGGGACAAAGCGGAGAAGAGAAACCATTGGATAAGGTACTAGATGACTACTAGACTTACGGGGAGATCACTTCCTAAGTTAGAAAAATGGCTAATCGCTGTTGTATACCTGATGCTAATGCAATATTGTATGTGGTTGTAATTGAAAAATAAATTTAAAGAAAAATTTTAAGTAGGTAATAAGCTTTTACAAGAGGAACATAAATGGCAGATACTGGCAGAGAAGAGCTAGGGCCAGAGTAGGGGTAGGACTGATGGGGGAGGGGCAGAATGAGGGGAGAGGCTTGGAGAGAAGGTGGCACTGCTCAGGCAGAAAGACAAAGCTGGACTCAGAGGGTCCGAGTCTGGTCGGGGGTCTGGTGGTCAGGAGTACGAGCGGTGAAACTGAGGCGCCCAGGCCTCAGCAGAGGTGGGGCATGAGGGGCGCAGTGGTTGCTGGGCGCACCCTATCGCTTCAGTTCCCCATTCTCCTCAGTCCCCACATTCGACCTGGGGCAACCCTTCTGTGGGCGCGGGGCCCTCCCTCCTCCTCGTTCCTCATCACCCGAAGGCGCCCGCGTGGACACCCGCCCGCCAAGGTGTCCCCCTCAGGAAGGCCCGCGCTGCGCCCCACTGCCCTGGGCTTCTCGCACCCTGAAGGTGGCCCGGGTTGCCCATGACCTCGCCCCTCGCCCTTGAGTCCCTTCGGACCATGTCTGGGTCTCACGCTGCCCACACGCCGCACACAGGGCTGCCTGGACGCCCGCGCGCGCTCACCTCGTCCGACGGACGCCCTCGCCTGACTGAGCCACTCGTCTTCAGACTTCGCGCCTAAACATGTGGCGCAGGCGCAGGCGCAGTGAGGGTTCTGTGCGTGTGCTCTGTGGGGGCGTGAGCGTCCGGCCTTGAAATACACACAGTTCCCAAAGGCTTCCAGTAGGGGGCGCGCGAGATCCAGCTATACGGGTTGCCGAGCCTGAGGGACCCGGCGCTCCGGAGCTTCTCTCCTTAAAATGCTTTGAGATTTTGAATAGTTAATACCTTGTTTCAACTTTTTAAAATTTCCTTTTCAATTACAGTTGGCATGTAGTATTACTTCCTGTTATACAACATAGTGAGTAGGCTTTTATATACCTTGCAAAGTGATCACCCCAAGCCGTGGCCGGTGCCTTAGTTTGTTGGAGCACCCCAATATGTCAAGGTTGTGGGTTCTATCCCAGGTCGGGACACATGTGAGGCAATCAATGAAGACACATATAGAAATCAACCAATGAATGCATAAGTGGAACAACAAATTGATATTTTTCTTTCACCTCCCTGTCTCTAAAATCAATAAATACTAAAAACCAATGTGTTCTCCCAAAAAAGTCTAGTTAAAATTTTTTAGGTAAATAAAGCTTATTCAGTGAGAAGTCTTCCTCTTGCCGTGTGTGTGTGCGTGCGTGTGTGTGTGTGTGTATGCCACCCACCCAAAATTTATGCTGCCCAATTCCCTTTGGCTTTTTCATTGGTTTTAATTTCATGTGCACACAGGTAACCACTGTAATTATTTTGTGTCCTTTCTCAGTTTCTTTATGTACATATAAGAGTATATATGTACAAATATTATACACATGTGCATATTCATACATATGTGATTATCATTGATATATATTATGTACATACATCTACACAGCATATATTCTGTACTTATGTACATCTGTAATATAAATTGACATATTTTAAAATAGAAAATACAATGTTTTATAAATGTACAAAAGTTTAAAGATGTGATGTTATCTATAATACACATCTATATATACTTTATGATATATAATGCAACATAAATATAATTACATAATACATACATTGTTCACAATTATATATAATTATAATGCAATATATGTTCACACTTATATATAATTATGTTTGTACAAATGTAATACATGTATTTTACCTTTGCTTAAATGCTCACATCTCATTTCCTCCCTTTTTTAGACAAAAGGTGGCACACTTTACACACTGTTCTGTGCCTTCATTTCTTCTTTCTTACAAGTATATCTCAGAGAGCTTTTCATATCACTACAAAGAGAATTTGCTCACAGTTTTTGAATAGCTTTTTGGATGCTGCTGTATGGTTGTGATCTAATCTATTTAACTGGTTCCTGACTGCTGGGCAGTTGGGTTATTTTCAGTACTTTGCTACTACAACCAGTGCTGAGTTCATCAAGCCCCTGAAGTGGAATTGCCAAGGCAAAGGGCACATGCACATGTCATTCTGATAGAGATTTCTACATTGTCTTCCACTGACACTGTTGCATCTTAGGCCCCCTCCAGCCTGTGTGAGTGTGCCTGCGTTCCAACTGTTATATTGTGCTTTTTCAAGTTTTCTTTTCTTTTTAAAAATGTATTTATTTGTCTAATTTTAGAGAGAGGGGAAGGGAAGGAGAGAGGGAGAGAAACCACAATTTAAGAGAGAAACATCCATCTGCTGCCTCTCACAAGCACTCCAGCTGGGACTGAGCCTGTAACCCAGGCACATGCCCTGTCCAGGAATGGAACCAGCAAGCTTTTGCTCTCTGGGATGATGCACAACCAACTGAACCACACCAGTCAGTGCTGTTTTTTCAAGCTTTCTAAAGCAAGGATTGAGAAATAGTAGTTCGGGGTAGTTCTAGTTTACATTTCTCTTTTCATGAACAAGATAGAAAATCTTTTCCTGTGTTTCATAACCACTATATTTAGCTAAAACACATTTATTGAGGCTCAATATATATGGGGGACAGTGTAATAAATGTGACAGGATGATGATGATGATGACGACGATGACTACATATGGTTAATATTACTTGAACATTTGCCCTAAGCCAATCCTGTTCTAAGCCTTAACGCAAATGTAATGACCTCTTCCCAAAACCTTTTTTAGGTAGACAGTATTATCATCACCACTTAACAGATGGCAAAACTGAGGCATGAAAGTGTTAAGCAACTAAGTAAATGGAGGCTCTGAAAGGTTAACTGATTTGTCCCCAGGAAGCACAGAACTGGTACTGAGTGGTGGAGGTTGGTGGGGATGGAAATGTGAGCATGTTAGATGGGTTCCATACTCACAGTCAAGCCATTCCCTGGATGAGGAAACTCAGGTTCAGAGAAATGGCTCATAGCCCTGGGCAGATGAGGTTGGAAGAATACTCAAACTCAGGTCTGTTCCTGACCATACAAGGGCTCAGCCCAGGTGAGAGATGGAAGACCTAGGTAATCAAGGGCTGAGAAAGATCCCTGCTTTGCCCCGAGAGGGCCCACAATGAGTCCTGGCCAGGCTGCGGTGCACAGACATGGAAGCACAGGCCCAGAGAAGCCAAGCACCCCTGAATTCATGAGGCTGACAGTATCTTGAAAACCTCATTGATTTTGTGGATATCAACAAATTGATTCTAAAATTTATATGGAGAGGAAAAACACCCAGAATAGCCAACACAATATTGAAGCCGAAGAGCAAAGTTGGAGGACTGACACTCCGTGACTTCAAGAATTACTATACATTTTTTTATTGTTGACACTATTACAGATGTCCCTCATTTTCTCCTCCTTTCCCTGCCTCCACCCTACTCCCACTCCCTTGCCCTGGCCTTGCTTGCACTGTTGTCTGTGTCCTTGGGCTATGCATAGATGCTCTTTGGCTAATCTCTTCACTTTCTTTTATTCAGTCTCCTCTCTCCTCCCTTCTGCAATCTGTTGGATTTTCCAGGTGTCCATGCCTCTGTTTCTATTTTGTTCATCAGCTTATTTTGTTCATTAGATTCCACATATAAGTGGGATCATATGGTATTTGTCTTTCTCTGACTGGTTTATTTCACTTAGCATAATATTCTCCAGGTCCATTCATGCTGTCACAAAGGGGTAAGAGATCACTACTATACAATTTTTATTTGTCAATTATCTCTCTAAAATATTGGAAACAATAAAAACAAACAAGCCTGAAGGAAACTAACTCAGTGGGTGTCTAGAGTGCAGCTGTGGCAATAATAAAAAAATTAACTGCCATTTATGAAAAAGTAACCAGGCTACATGCATTTCTTCCTAGAAACATGAAAATGGTCTCATTTTACAAATGAGGAAGCTGAGGTCAGAAGGTTTAAAATACATGCTCAAGGCAACATAGTTGGCCAGTGTCAAAGCTGGTGTCTGATCCAGTGAAGTCTGGATCCAGAGTCTGAATACCTGACTGCTTCTTTAACTAACATTTATTGAGTACCTGTTGCCAGGCACCAATCTAGGTGCTGATGATACAGGAGGGGACCAAACAGACATAAACCCCTGACCTCGTGGCATTTCCTTTCTAATGCAAAATAGAGACAAAAAAAGTAAGTAAGGTAAATAGTGAATCATATGGTGGAAAGTAGTACTACAAAGAAAAATTAAATAGTCAGGGGTATGTGGTGGGTGGGAGGTGGGAGGTGTTGCAATTTCAGGGTGGCCAAGGAGAGTAGAGGACATTGGGGTAAAGCTCTGAAGGATCCCAAGAAATAAGATATATTGAGTCCTGGCTGGGGTGCTCAGGTGGTTGGAGTATCATCCCATTCAACAAAAAGGTTGTAGGTTTGCTTCCTAGTCAGGGCACATACCTAGGCTGCATCCTTAGTCAGGTGCATATGGAAGGCAACCAGTCGACATTTCTCTCTCTCTTTCTCACCCTTCCTCTCTCTCTGATATCAATTTTATGTAGATATACACACACACTGTATCCTCAGAAGAGACATACTGATATCTGGAGGAGATGTATTCCAGGAAGAGGGAACAGCTAGTGGAAAGGCCCTGAGATGAGGCTACATGTGATTTGTTTAAAAGAGTACAGTGCCTAAGTGCCCATCAGTAGATGAGTGGATAAAAAAAAACTGTGGTACATCTATGCAATGGAATACGATGCAGCAGAAAGAAAGAAGGAATTCCTGCATTTTGTGACAACAGGGATGGCACTGGAGACTATTACGGTAAGTGAAACAAGCTAGTCTGTGAAAGACAAATACCATGTAATCCTTCTTATAAGAGGAAGCTAGAACTTCTGGCCAAGATGGAGGCATAGGTAGACACACTGTGCCTCCTCACACAACCAAAAGAAGGACAACAACAATTTAAAAAAACAAACAACCAGAATTGACAGAAAATCGAATCGTATGGAAGTCTGACAACTAAGGAGTTAAAGAAGACACATTCATCCAAACCAGTAGGAGGGGAGGAGACAGGCAGCCGGGCAGAGAGGACTCGTGGCAAGGTGGGGGCTGGTGGGCCCAGTGAGGCAGTAGATTGTGGAGCAGGGGGCACAAGGCTGCAGCTGGCCAGCAAGGCAGTAGCGGGCGGACCCAGTGAGGCAGCAGATTGTGGACTAGGTGGTCGCACATCTGCACGCAGATAAACCAGGAGGAACAACTGGGGAGCAAGACAGATCACGCAACCTAAGGCCCCAGCGAGGGAAAATAAAGCCTCAAAGTACTGATTGAAAACACTTGTAGGGGTTGAGGCAGCTGGAGAAATTCCCAGCCTCACAGGAGAGTTCATTGAAGAGACCCACAGGGCCCTAGAATGTATACAAACCCACCCACACAGGAATCAGCACCAGAAGGGCCCAATTTGCTGGTGGGAAGCAGGGGAAGTGACTGAAATCCGGCAGAGAGTGGAGCAAGCACCATTGTTCCTTCTCGAACCCCTTCCCACATACAGCGTCACAATGCAGTGACATGGGTTGCCCCACCCTGCTTAATACCTAAGGCTCTGTCCCTCACTATGTAACAGGAGCATCAAGACAAAAAAAAAAATGGCCCAAATGAAAGGACAGATCAAAGCTCCAGAAAAAATACCACTAAGTGATGAAGAGATAGCCAACTTATCACATGCACAGTTCGAAACACTGGTAATCAGGATGCTCACAGAATTGATTGAATTTGGTTGCAAATTAGATGAAAAGTGAAGGCTATGCTAAGTGAAATAAAGGAAAATGTACAGGGAACCAATAGTGACGGGAAGGAAACTGGGACTCAAAACAACGGTGTGAACCTGGAAGAAAGAAACATCCACAAGAGAATGAAGAAACAAGAATTCAAAAAAACGAGGAGAGGCTTAGGAACCTCCAGGACATCGTTAAATGTTCCAACATCCAAATTACAAGAGTACCAGAAGGAGAAGAGGAAGAGCGACAAGTGGAAAAGTTATTGAACAAATAATAAAGGAGAACTTCCCCATTCTGGCAAAGGAAATAAACTTCCAGGAAGTCCAGGAAGTTCAGAGAGTCCCAAAGAAGTTGGACCCAAGGAGGAACACACCAAGGCACATCATAATTACATTACCCAAGATGGAAATTAAGGAGAGAATCCTAGAAGCAGCAAGAGAAAAGGAGACAGTTACCTACAAATGAGTTCCCCTAAGACTGTCAGCTGATTTCTCAAAAGAAACTTTGCAGGCAAGGAGGGGCTGGAAAGAAGTATTCCAAGTTATGAAAGGCAAAGACCTATATCCAAGATTGCTCTATCCAGCAAAGCTTTCATATAAAATGGAAGGGCAGATAAAGTGCTTCCCAGATAAGGTCAGTTAAAGGAGTTCATCATCACCAAGCCCTTATTATATGAAATGTTAAAGGGATTTATCTAAGACAAAAAAGGTAAAAAAATATGAACAGTAAAATGACAGCAAACTCACAATCATTAACAACCACACTTAAAAAACCCCCATGAAAAGCAAACTAAGCGAACAGCTAGAACAGGAACAGAAACACAGAAATGGAGATCACATGGAGAGTTATCAACAGGGGGTTGGGAGGGGGAGAGGGGGGAAAAGGTACAGAGAATATGTATCATAGATGGTAGGTAGAAAATAGACAGGGGGAAGGTAAGAATAGTATAGGAAATGTAGAAGCCAAAGAACTTATATGTATGACCCATGGACATGAACTAAACGGGGGGAATTGAGTGGGAGGGGGTGTGCAGGGCGGAAGGGAGTGAAGGGGGGGAAATAGGACAACTGTAATAGCATAATAAATAAAATATATTAAAAAAGAGGAATCTAATGAACAAAATAAACAAATGAGCAAAACAGAACCAGAGGCATAGAATCATGGAACAGCCCAAAAGCTGTAAAACGGGAGGAGGGAGGAAGGTACTGATTGAAAGAAGGTGAAGGAATAAGTCAAAGAATATGTATGAAGGACCCATGGACATGGGCAATGGTGTGGGGATTGACTATGGAAGTGGGGGGCAGGCTGGGTGGAGGGGGCAAAGGGGGAAGAATTGGGACAACTGTAATAGCATAAACAATAAAATATTTTAAAAAGAAAAAGTAAAAAAAGAGGAGAGGGGCTGGAGCCCATGGCAGAACACTCGACCCTAGAAGGCCTTTGAGGGATTTGGTCTGGATGGTCCCCTCTACCCCTTCCCTGGATTTATGGGGCTGGGTGGAGGTAGCATTCCTTCAGGTCCCAAGCCCCAGAATACCCCTTTTTCCGAATACCCCTTTTTCCTGGGTGTGGTGGATGGGAGTGAAGGTGTGTCCCTGGGTAGGTTTTATGCTCTGCTGTGCATGTCTGGAATTCTTTTTTTTGTTTGTTTAAGATTTTATTTATTTTTAGAGGGAGGGGAAGGGAAAGAGAAAGACAGGGAGAGAAATATCAATGTGTGGTTGCTTCTCACGCACCCCCCACTGGGGACGTGGCCTTGTGGCCTGCAACCCAGGCATGTGCCTTGACTGGGAATCGAACCTACAACCCTTTGGTTTGCAGGTGGGTCCTCAATCCACTGAGCAACAACAGTCAGGGCTGGAATTCTTAATAAGTCTGAACATGAGATTCCCACATTTTAACTTTATGCTGCCCTCCCCCGGCCCTGGGATTATGCAGGCAGTCCTGGAGAGATATTATTGTTTCTATTTTGCAGAAAATAAAAGCACAGAGTACATACGAAATGGAAAACTTGGATTTGAGCCCAGACTCAGCTTAGTTCTAGGAAGGATGCTCTTAACCCTTGATCTAGGCAACATTTGACCTTAAGAGACACATTCAGAAGGACAGCTCCACCCCTTCTTACTCCAGAAAACAAAGTAGGGAACATTTTGTCTCTTCCTTCTTTTCCAGACTAAGAGGGGCAAGTGAGGTAGAATAATGGGTCCTCAAAGATATCTACATCCTAATCCCCAGGCCCTATGAATATCTTACACTGCATGGTAAAAAAAAAAAAAGAAAAAAAAAGTACTTTTACTTTTTCTTTAAAATTTAGATTCCTTTTATTTCTTTTTCTTGCCTGATTGCTCTTTCTAGGATTGTCAGTACTAGGTTATATAGATGTGTGTGAGAGTGGGCATCCTTGCCTTGTTCCAGACCTTAGAAGAAAGGCTTTCAGTTTTTCATTGTTAAGTATGATGTCAGTTGTAGGTTTGTCATATTTGGCCTTTATTATGTTGTGGTTGAATTATCCTTGCATTCCAGAAATAACTCCCACTCAATTATGGTATATGATTCTTTTTTTTTAACTTTTTTTGATTTTTAATGACTGCAACAAAAAAGATCTAAAACTGCAACTTCTGGAAGAACCATTTGTTCTTGCTGGTCTTGCACTTCTCTTCAAACTTGACCTAGTCCTCCTGTCAAGTCTTGCATTTCAGAGCAGGGTCTCTGAAGATGTCCTTGTTGATGACAGTTTTGTCTGAGAGGATATCCACAGAGTACCTTGTAGGCATGAGGTGATTGTAGTTATAAATTTTCACGAAAGACTTGATCCCATGGCAGCTGTCACTTTGCAGGGATAGTGGTCAATTCCAGCCACCAGAGCATGCCTGTAGTGACGGTCTGACGTGCCAACATCAATATTCTTCACGAGGACCGCTTTGCATCCAGAGTAGCATCCAGCCAAGACATGCACCACCTTCCTGGGTTTCATAAATTTGCCCATTTCAACAGCAGCCACTGGGGCCTAGAGTAGAAAGGAAAGCCATGGCATATGATCTTTTTAATGTGCTATTGAATTCAGTTTGTTAGTGCTTATTTCCCTTGCTATATGAAAGTAGTGGAAGTAGAGTGTTCCTTTAAACCTTTCAAAAGCTGAAATGGAGTAAAATGAAGAAATAATTACCTTAGAACACATCTTGCAAATAGATACACAGAATAAGTCAAGATAAACCACAGATGCCCGTAGACACAGTTCAAAGTTATGATGGCTTGATGCTGACATGATGAGTGTAGTTACCGAGAAAGGAGCTTGGTGGGGCCACTCTTGCTGTGGGGCATCTACTGCCTCTATAATGGCTCATGCAAAGTAAACTTTGGCCCTGGCCAGGTAGCTCAGTTGGTTAGAGCATTGTCCTGATATGCCAAGATTGTGGGTTCCATCCCCAGTCAGGGCACATACAAGAATCAACCAGTGAATGCATAAGTAGGTAAAACAACAAATTGATGTTTCTCTCTCTCTCAAATCAATAAATAAAAATTTAAAGAAAAACTTTGTTATGTGGCTTTAGAATTCTTTTAAAGGTCGAGTATATTCCCCACCCCAGGTGACTTGGTTTGGCCAATAGAATATAAATGGGAATAGTGATGGTACAAGTTCCAAGGCTAGGTGCAAGAGGCCTTGTGTACTTCCACTCATTCTCTTGCATTCCTTGCATCACCATAAGGAAGTAGTCAACTAGTCTCAAAAGGATGACAGACATGTGGATAAGTCTCCCACCCACCCTCAGCTAAGAGTAGCCTATTTGACTTTACAGCCAGCCAAACCCTCGACACGTGAACGAGCTAGAAAGACAAGCAGAGCCACTTAATCTTCAGCTGATCTCAGATATGTGAGAAATAAACACTTACTGTGTGTCTGAGGTTTCAAGGTTGCTTGTTATGCAGCATTACTAAGACTGATAATTGTTACAAATGGTACAAAAGTGATACATGAAGCATGCAGTAAGCCTAAAGATGTTGTAAAGAGGCTGGTGGGCAGGAAAAGGAGAATCTACACCCAGAACAAGTGTCTGTTTGATTGAAGATAAAATATTGCTTTTTGTATGGTAAAAGGAGCTGGGTATGATCAACCTGCCCCCCCTCCCCATGTCTGGCTGGTAGATATAGTACCAGTCACGGCTTCTTTCTCGCTCATGTGTTCCTGAAGCAGGCGGGGCAGGGGTTGTGACTTAAATCCAGTGAAGAATTTGGGTGGTGTAACTAGGAGATGCATAGCCCAGTTCTGGGGACCTGGCTTGACTGCAGACAAGAAGTTATATTTTAATTGCTCTTCCCCTTGCAGTGCCCCATTCCCCCAAGAATTAGTGTTTGTTTAGATGCAACATCTACTGGTCCTTGAAAAGTTTGTTTTTATCAATAAAATAATTATCTATGTAAAATGCTGCAGGTCCCATTGCAGAAGGTGAGGGGAAAAGGCAGAAGTTTTTAGCAGTGTCCTACCCCAAGGGTCCCTGGGTTCTGGTCTCTGGTCTCTATAAACTGTTTCAAGGAGGTTGTGACTCTAGTGTGGGTGACCTAGTCCACCTATTTCCAACCTAGACTTTTACTTATTTTGTTATGTAAATCATTTGGGGGGCATCACACCGAAGAATCTGTGTCAGAACTCCCTTAGGATCTGATTTCACCAGCCATGCTTCCTACAAGAATCGACCCCCTTTTCAATATTTTAGTTCCTTCTATTACCGCAGAGATCAGAAAACATTTCAACCACCGGCACCCTACTCAATTTTCTCTGGTGTGGAAAGGAACTGGTGAAATGAGTATCTCAGTGGGTTTGGAGCTTCAGACTTGTGTCAATCTGTCCAAGTCCCCTAGGTACCACCATTCCAACTGCCAGAATCCTGTTTCCCTAGGGCCACCCAAATTTTTCATAATAGGAATAACGTGAGGCTATAGATTTGGCTGCAGAATTGAGGTGCTTGTAGATACCCTCACATACCTCTGATCTAGACATTCTTTCTGTGCAGGGGTATACAACCTTTTGGCATCTCTGGGTCACACTGGAAGAAGAGTTGCTTTGGGCCACACATTAAATACACAAACACTAAAAAAACAGATGAGAAAAAAAAGGTTTTTAAGTAAACTTACAATTTTGTGTTGGGCTGCATTCATAGCCATCCTGGACCACATGTGGCCCATGGGCTGTAGGTTGGACACCCCTGCATAGTCTTTGGATTTGTCTCTGACAGCAGCTATTTGTCCCAGGAAGCAGATGATTACAGATAACCAACCACAGGCAATAGTTAGGTATTTTACTTCCACATGCCAAGGTCTTCTAGTTTCCTATCCTAAGATCCAATATTTAATTGAAAAAAATTCTTTGGTATCAATTTTTATACTGGTTTCTTTTTTTTAATTGAATTTATTGAGGTGAAAGTGGTTAATAAAATTATATAGTTTTCAGGTAAACAATTATACACTACATCATCTGTATATTGTTTTGTGTGTTTACCACACCAGTCTATCAATTTCTATATTAGGGCTCCTTTGGGTTACAAATAACTAACTCTGGCCATGTAAATAAAGCAAACAAGAAGCCCTGGCTGGCGTAGCTCAGTGGATTGAGCGCGGGCTGCGAATCAGGCATCGCAGGTTCGATTCCCAGTCAGGGCACATACCTAGGTTGCAGGCCATGTACCCCAGCAACCGCACATTGATGTTTCTCTCTCTCTCCCTCTCCCTTCCCTCTCTAAAAATAAATAAATAAAATATTTAAAAATAAATAAATAAATAAAGCAAACAAGAAATAGATTGGGTCCTGGCTGATGTGGCTCAGTAGACTGAGTGACTGCCTGTGAACCAAAGGGCCGCCTGTTTGATTCCCAGTTAGGGCACATGCCTGAGTTGCAGGACAGGTCCCCAGTGGGGGGCACAAGAGGCAACCACACATTGATGTTTCTCTCCCTCTTACTCTCCTTCCCTTCCCCTCTCTCTAAAAATAAATAATTTTTTTAAAAAAGAAAGATTGGGAGCATACTGGGTGGCTCAGAGAATCAAAGGAAGAACTAAACAAGACCTCAAGAAGCACAGGTTACCAGCAAAGCTCTGGCGACCTGTGTGACAGAAATTGGTAAAGGTTGGTGCTGACATTGTAATAATTCCTGTGCCCATCTGTTCAGGGAGCCTGAATGACACCTAGCTAAGCCTTTGGAAGGGGCAGGGCAGAGTGCTGTGGCATTCTCACAAAATTGAGTAGTCCCAGAAAGGGGAAGGGATTTGATGCTAGTAAAAACAGAAAAAACTACAGCAAAACAAAGCCATCTCATGTGAGATGGAGGTAATAATAAAGCTGCAGGAGGACTCAGGGAACCCAAGATTCACATGGCACTGGGGTGGGTGAGGCACAAGGAACCAAGCTTCCCCCTGGCATGTGGCCTTCTTCTAGGATTGTTCATCAGCACACCCAGCCCCAGCCTATATGACCACCCTGATAGCCCTTACTCCAAGTCTGGACACTGGGATCCCACAAGTACTAATCAGCTGAGGCCAGGGACGGATCAAAGCTCATGGAATAAACATGGTGATGTGGGAGTAGTTTTCTCTGCAACAGAGGTTCGAGTGGAATTCCCAAGAGTGTAAGCACTAGTCAGGCAACTCCCAATGACCCATACTTCATTCCCTTAATCTACTTCCTTCCAAAATGTACTTTTAGGGAAATCAATCGTACTTGAGAACTGACCCTCTCACCGTGACCTACACTGATGGTTCTTCTCATAGGATCATCCAAGCTGTGACCAGAGTCAGATACCACAAGAGATAACCAAAGTAGAATGGATCTTCATTGTAATATAAATAAGTTCTGAGAATATGAAAGAACGCAGGACTCTGCCATTGTCAAATCCCATAGGAGGTATATCCAAATTGTGTATGGTGCAATGCACAGCCACAGCTGATGGTTATCCAGTTAGCAACCTGACTGAAAACCTTTGGTCATGATGGAATTATAAGCATATTTAAAAGTTACCTACCAATTTATCTGGGATGATAACCTACCAAATTTCCTGGAATGTTTCTGGTGGTGAGTTCAGGTTAAAAAAAAAAGGGAAATGACACCTTCCAACCTTAGGCAAGATTTAGGAATACAAACTTTAAAGAGATGCTTAACTATAATGTTAACATTTTTATGTTAAGGAATCACTCTTTCTTGAATCTCGTATTTAAATAAGATTAATATTTTAGATGCCAACTCAAGTAACTGAAATATGCTTGTGGTTATTCCCAAGTCTAAAAATGCTATTAACAATGTTTTAATTTCGTAAGTGCAGAGTTCAAAATGTGGAATCATGCAGTGTTAAAAGCCCTCAGAATTGTTGAAATATACAACACTGATAACTGAAATAACATTTGTGAGGCAGACTTTCAGGCCTAAGAAGGCACTAATATTCTGGATGTATAATTTTAATGAAAAAATCCCCACTACATTTAATAATCCCAAACTCTTAAAATAGACAAAAGAGAGAGAAATACCTTATTTTTAACTTTATTTTTATTGTCGACACTATTACAGATAGATATAACCACAACCATATTAACAAACCAAAAACCTGTGCACAGAAACAAGATGAAAAAATATATCAAGATGTCAATTAACCACAGCCTTTGGATGATGAAAATATGGGTGAGTTTCTCTTCTACATTTCTGCAACTTCAAAGGTTCTACAATGAACACATTCTGTGTTTATAATGGAAATACATGTAATAAAGGTGAATTACCAAAACACTATGATAAAGACTATTCAAGGAAACCAAGACAAAATATTTAACGATAATCCCACAACCACACCACTATTTCTTAATTATTTTCCAGATTTCTTCCCATCTTTGATTCTATGCATACTTATCATTAACGCCCTAATGATCAGACAGGTGCACAGACAGATGTGAACAGGAGTTAGTTGTTAGGTGCTGGGAATATGGGTGACTTCTTTCTACTTTACTGAATCTCCCAAAGTTTGCTATGAATATGTATTATATTTTTAATGGAAAAATACATACATAAGATTTAATACCAAAACACCAAATCATTCAAGGAATTTGAGACAAAATATTTAACCATAATCCCACAATGACAACACTATTTTAATGATTTTTCAATTTTTTTCACCTTGGACTTTATGTATACATATTCAACATTCATAATCACAAGCTTGTGCACTGAAACAAAACAGAGGACACAGATCAAGATGTTAACAGTTGCTGGATGTTGGGAATGAGTGATTTTTTCCCTTTCCCAATTTTTCCTCTGGGTACGTATTGAACTTGTAATGGAAACATACATAATAAACTTTAGTTATCAGAACACTGTTAATAAGGAACGTTAAGATGGAAGTATTTAACCATAGTTCTACAAAGATAACATAACATCTATTTTGAATATACATTTTGACAGTTATAATCATAAACCTGTGCACAGAAACAAGAAACAATGTATTAAAGAGTGTATGTCTTTGGATGGTGGGAATGAGGTTTTTTCCCTCCACTTTTATTTTCCAAGTGTCTGATAACGAGTTTAAATTATGTTCACAATGGAGACATGACTATAAACTTTTTAGTAACACTAACCATAAGGAATTCGAGGAATTTAAGAAAATAATGCTCAACTATAAGCCTACAACAACACAACAGCTGTTGACTATAAGCATACATTTTAAAAGTTATAATTGTAGTATAAATATAATTCTGTGTCCTGCTTTTTCCACTTACTATTCTGTAAATATATTTCCATGTTATTACATAACTCTTCACGATTATCATTTTTAAACAGCTGCGTAAGAATCACAGATATGTTCACTTAATCATTCTATTGTTTGGCATTTAACTTGTTTCTAATTTTGCACAGACACAAGATTGAAACGGACACCCTAACATTTGGCAAGTTGTTTTCTGAAAAGTTCCTACCAGTTAATTCTGCTAGCAGTGAGGAACCCAAGTTCACCCCATCGTCAGCAATAGCCCTCGACCTAATAGCCCTCCTGTGAGGCAGCGCCTCACTGACCGTTTTCTTGATGCAGCTGGCCTTCAACTACACCACACCATCAAAATGGCCCCTTCTAAACTGCCCAGGACATAGTCTCACAGACTTGTCCTTCCAATCTGTTCCTAACATTTCTTTGTCTGCTTTCTCACTCTCCTAGGTCTGCTGCTGTGTTGGGACTCCCTTTGGCTTACTCAGTTCTTCTCTTGTGCTCTCAGCCCAAAATCCCCCAGTGCTTTGGTGTTCCCAACAGCTCTGACACTCTCCTCGAGCCCTAACGGTGCAGATCTAGGAGAGTGAGATTGGGCACATTCCCCAAGAAAGTATTTTAATTTTCTTGCCCAAATTATCTGCTCTTTTGCTCACTTCTTCTACAGATCCACTTTAATTTTTTTTTTAATTTTTGAAATTTTTTTCCAGCCTACTCAAAGCCCAAAAATGTCTCAATAGTCATTATGTGAGGGGAAGCAAAAGGAACACAGGTAGTCCACACAACAAGATACAGGAAACCACAAGCTATGAGGCCAATCTATAATTAATGGAAAACTAAGGCAATCAGACTAACACAACACTGATAGATGGCTCAGAAGTACTTAGGAAGGCTGCAAGAGGAAGGAACAGATGATAACAAAAAAAAATTAAGGCTGCTGAGGAACCTGAGTCCATGTTAAGCTTGGGCTGACTGTAAAGTAAGCTTTAAAAAAAAATGCAAGTTAGACATGGGGTTGAGGGTCAGAGAAGCGAGGACAAGAATTTAAGTTCAGCAATAGAAAGCTCTAAGGATACTAGCTCCTGGGCACCCAGGTGCTAACTGACTTGTGGCAGTACATTCTAGTGAAGGGAGCCACACTGCTACTTACTGATCACTTAAAGCAGGAAGCGCACAAAGAAGTGATGACCTGCATCCTTATTTACAACCAGGGCCTCTTCCTATGGTTCTCAACCTTCACTAGGAACTGCTTTGATCCAGTAACAGGTTGCAACCCACTCATTTAAAGGCAAAGAAGCAACATTTACAGGGAAAAGCTTCGGCTTTTGTGAATTCACTATTGAACACACAATAAGTTGGTTAAAAAGTTTGCATGAAAATCATTTCAAGGTACAATGTAGCAAGGGATCAACTTGGGTCAATCCACATAATTCAAAGGCTTAGACAGCATTATGCTCCAAAGTGTTGGTATAGACAGATGGTTGAAAATGAAGGCCAAAGCACTTCTCTTTTCAAACAGCACAGAGTAAAAGACATTTTATCTTCTATGCCTACACCTTTACAGAACACTAGGAATAACACACAATTACTCAAAAATATACTGAAGGGGTTAAAATAATGCACAATAAATCTTTCACAGGATCTAAGAGGCTTACAAATATATTCTAATTCATTGCTCATTTCCTCCTCCCCACTCCCTGCCAAATCAAAGCATTCCAGATAATTCTGCACAGTAAACTCTAACTATCTATCATATTAAATCCAAATATTTGTGATCACTGTTTTTTGCTATGATTTGATATTTTTTATACATCCCAGGAAAATTATGTATAGGTTACAGAAGTGTCATTTACTGGTGGCTGGGGCTATTTCTGTAGTCTCAGAATCTCCTCAGACTTTCCCTCAATCTGATTACTCGGATGAAAGGTAAGGTATATGCTGTGGTTTCCCCCCACATACACTGGTGTTTGATGGGGACAGTTAAGGCCGATGGAACCTCTACCACCTTTCAGTTCCTTTCCAGTCCAAGTTGTCTGATGTTAAAAGCCAAGGTAGGTTTCCTTCTGACATTATTATGAATTGGTTTGAATTCTCTGTGAGGTTTAAGTTCTAAGTAAAGGTTTTCCAATCTTTACACTTGTGTTCTCAGCCAGTATGGTTATTCTGGTGTCTAGCAAGAGATAGGCGGTCACCAAAGAGCTGCCCACAGACATCACACTTGAAGTACTTGTCATCAGCCCTATCGTAGTCACTGGTGCTGGTGCTGGCATGTCCAGCGTAGTGTGAGCTTTCCCCATAGACATTTCTGGCCTCAAATATGATCACCCTGGCATGGGTCTTCAGGTGCTCACCATAGGCTGAGTTGGAAGTGAAAGTTTCTCCACATTCCCTGCAGTCATAGTATGGTTCTTCCACTTCAATCTCTTGATCTTCACCTTCTTCTTCTGGGTCTTCAATTCCTGCACCATCTGGCTCATCAGCATCTCCCTCTGGCTCCTCAGCCTTTCCCTCTGGCTCTTCTGCTCTCTCTTCTGGGTCTTCAATCCCCACCCCATCTGGCTCATCAGCATCCCCATTAGGCTGCTCGGCCTCTCCATTGGGTTGCTCGGCTTCCCCACTGGGCTCTGCAGCCTCCCCATCTGGACCTTCAGCTTCCCCATTGGGCTCAGCAGCTTCTACATTGGGCTCAGCGACCTCCACCTCCGGCTCAGCAGCCTCTACCTCTGGCTCAGCAGCTTCCACATTTGACCCCTGGATCCGCAGAACTTCTCGTGGAACAAGCACATTGGTTTCAACTTCCTGGGCTGCTGCTTCTTCCTCTTCAAGATGAAGCTTCTGATGTTTAGTGAGAACTGTGTTATGAATAAAGGACTTCCCACAGTCCTTGCACTCATAGAACGGTGAATCTCTTTTGGGAGGCTCAGTAAGAAATGAAGTGTGAACGAAGGAAGCCCCATAATCATAAGGCTCATCTTTCTCATGAATTCTCATGTGATCCCTCAGGTCTGACTGAGTGAGGAAGGATTCTCCACATGTTTCACATTCATAGTGCTCTTCAGCCTGACTGCTCTGTGACTCGGTGAGGGATAAGCCTGGACTGACAGAATCTCCACTTCTTTGGCCCTGTTCCAGTGAATCCTCTCCCATATGAAGTGCCAGATGTTCATTAAAGACGGAGCCATGAATGAAGTCTTGTCCACACAGTTGGCACTGAAGAAACATTGCTGTAGAAGGACTCTTCTGTGGGTCATGAAACCTCTGTGGGTTAATGACCAGAGGTTGCATGAAAGGCTCATCGTACCTCCTCTGTCCATAAAATGGATCTTGCTCATGAACTTTCTGATGCTCAAAAAGGAATGAGCTGTGAACAAAAGACTCCCCACATGCCGGGCATTCATAGAGCTGCTCTCCAGTGTTATCCCTCTGATATTCACTGACCGAATGAGTGTGAATTACAGAATGTGTGTACTCACGAGTGTTAGTGAGATACTCTCTATTATGAACTTTCTGATGGTCCTTAAGGTCTGCTCGATCTGCAAAGCCCAGCCCACAGTCTTTACATCCATAGATTGTGTCTTCAGAATCATCCTGCTCATCCTCATCCTGCTCATCCTCCTCATCCTGCTCAGGCCCATCGAGGCTTACAGAGTCTCCAAACAGCTTCCCCCCATGCCATTCCTCTTGGGCATAGATTTTCTGATGTGCACCAAGGTCTTCAATGGTAGCAAAGTGTTGCCCACAGTCCTTACATTCTTGCTGCACTGGATGTTGAGCGTAACCTATCTTCGCTGGCTGTTGAGCATCACCTGTCTGCACTGGCTGTTGAGCATCACCTGTCTGTGCTGGCTGTTCAGCATAACCTGTTTGTGCAAGCTGTTGAGCATAAGTAATCACCACTGACTGTTGAACATAACTAGTTTGCATTGGCTGATCAGCATAACTCTTTTGGGGGTCAGTGGAAGCTAAACTGCGAATAACAGATCGTTCATAGTTTTGGCTTCCAGAAGGCTTCTTTCTATGGTGAATCTTCTGATGCTCAGTGAGGTCAGAGCTGCAAACAAAGGACTCTTCACACTCTGGACATTCATAGCATTTCTCTCTAGGGAGAAATGTTTCAGGTTCACCAAAATGTAGGGAGTTAATTACTGAGGTCTCGCAGTTCCTACACTCAATGTTCTTCTTCTTAGAATGAGTCTTCTGATGTTCATGGGCATTTGAGCTGGAAACAGATGACTGGTCATCCTTCTTAAACTCACCGGTTCCCTCTCCAGTGAGACTTTTTGGAGGTTCAGTATGGGATACGCTGCGTATAACAGAGTTATTTTTACCCTCTTCATAAGGGCTCACTCTGGCAGGAGTTTTCTGTTGTTTATCATGAAGATTTGAGATGTAAGTGGAGGACCTTCCCTTTTCATTACATTCACTTCCATTGAGACTTTTGGGACGTTTGAAAGTGGCTAAGCTATGGATGACAGATCTCTCATATTTCTTTCCTTCAGAGGCCTTCTCTCCAGCACGGACTTCCTGATGTTCAATAACACTTGAGCTCTGAATGGTAGACTCTGCAATCACTTTCAGTTTACTGGGCCCCATTGCACTGCGACTTTCCTGAGTTTCAGCAGAGGCTAAGCTGTGAATAACAGACCTCTCATTTGGTTTCCTCTCATAGACATTTTCTTTAGTGAGAAATTTCTGGTTGTCATCAGGGTTAGAGCTAATGGTGAATGCCTTCTTGTCTTCATTTTCAGGTGGTCTTGTTATAGTATGACTCTTCTGAGATTCAGTGAAGGGCACACTATGAATGACAGATTTCCCATAGCCTTTGCTTTCATAGAGATTCTTCCGAGAATGAGTTTTGTGATTTTCACTGAGGTCTGAGCTTTGCCTAAAGGCGCCCCCACCATCTTTAAAGTCATAGAGCTTCTCCTCTGAGCAAGTTTTCTGCCGCCTTTTAAGGGACTGACCTGGAATAAAGGTTTCCTCACACACTTTACTCTTCTTTTCAAATAAGTTTGCTCTAGTGTGAATCTTCTGATGTTCTTTCAGAGATGAGCTGTGACGGAAGGTCTCCCCACACACCTTACATTCGTACATTTTCTCTTTAGCATATATTTTCTGAAGCTCCTTAAAGGTTGGGCTGGGCTTAAAGGTTTCCCCATGTTCATCATCTTTGTCATCTAACCCATGAGTTTTCTTCTGGTGTTCAATTAGGGCAGAACTATGAAGGAAGGTTTCCTTACACACCTTACACTCATAGAATTTATCTTTCCCATATATTTTCTGAAGCTCATGGAAAGTGGGACTAGGCATGAAGGGCTCCTCATATCCCTCATCATTACATTCTGCGAAATACTCTCTAGAGTGACTTTTCTGATGTTCGGCAAGAGTGGCACTCTTATTGAAGGTTTCCCCACACTCCTTACATTCAAAACGCTTCCCTCGAGCCTGACTTTTCCGAACCTCACTGACTGCCACACTATGAATAAAGGATTCACCATACTCGTAGAGATTCTCTCTGGTGTGCATGATCTGATGTTCAACAAACTCAGAAATCATGCTGAAAGCCCTCCCACACTCATCACACAAATAAGGCATTGCCCCAAAATCATGCAGCTGCGACTCAGTGAAGGAGGAGGACCTAAGGTTGCTCACGCTCAAAGATTTTCTCATGTTACTACATTCAAAGGGTCTCTTCCTTGGACCACCTCTCTGATCATGAATTGAACCATTCCTATCTGTGTTAAATTGATAGCGCCTTTTCCTTTCAAGAATTCTCTTTTTGGAAATAAGGTCTGAGTCACAATTAAAGCCTCCCCCAAAGGCATTCCCTTCACAGCCCCTCTTCTGAATCAATGACTCCCTCTTGTTGAAGGAAACTTCTTTCCAATCATGGTCTGGCCTTGTGCGGAACCTCAGTGACTGATCATTAGAGTCCCTTGCCCTTCCAGATTTGGAGTTTCGTGAAACCTTATTGATGAATTTTTCCATTATCACCCCATGGGAAGATTCATCTTCACAAATTCCTCGGCGAAGGGTTGACTTTTTGGTTTCGGACATGGTTTTCAGACCTGAAAAGAAAGCAAATGTAAATACTCCTTAGGTCCTGTACTTGTGCAAAATAACAGCAGGATTTCTCTGATGGCAGTGTGAATATAAATTGTTAAAGGTTCATCAGTACAGCTGGTCCTCCAGTAACATCGTTTCGTTCAACGTCGTTTGATTTTGCCATGGATGAGATGCCGTAGGAAGTTAACTGTTTATGTCAATTAGCCTATAGTAAAACTGGTTTTGTTAGATGCTTCATGTAAAGTCACACTACCTATGGACATTAAGTGAGGACTCACTGTATGTATATATAGTGTCCTTCTCATTGATTAAAGTGGCCACTATGCATATCTGCCTAGTGCTTACCTCGACTGGTGCTTGGGTAGCCACTTCTCTTTGACCTTGAATGGCCTTGTGTCATGTGGGAGTGGCCATCGTCTTCGGCAAGCTGAACCCCTGTTCACGATAATACGACAGCTCATACTCAAGTAGGGGACCAAGACTCATCACCATAAACTGATGTCTGTTTTTCTTTCAGCTACTAAATGTGAAGTAGCCCATATCCAATCCTTTGAATGTCTTCTATTCGCAGTCTCATTTCTTTACTACCACTCTAATCTGAATTTTAATTAATCTTCCTGACTCCACCTACAAATTTGTGCCTAGACATTCATGTGTTCCTAAATTCAGTGCATCCTTTTCAGGCTTCACCTGCTCACAACCACCTGATAAATCTTCACATACTTGTTCATTGGCCTCCATGGTTTTCCTCCTACCTTGCAACTCTTCTTACCCCACCTCTTCTCCATACACTAGAACTCCTCAAGTCTCTACTGCCTTACACAACACTCTCAGTACAGTTCTCTCTTCCCAGCACCAGACCTGCCTAGCCAACTGCCTGCTATGACCACGCTAGTTGTCTTGTAGAACAGTCCAAATTGGAGCTCAGGATCCTATTCTAAGTGTATATGTAAAAATCTCTGCTGTTACCAGTCTATAAAAGTATCAACTCTTGTGGCAAGCGCCATCTTTCTGTTCTTTCCACCCTGTACAATATGGTCTTCACCCACAGCCAGAACGATTTCTTAAAAACACAAATCTCTTCATTTATTCTTCTGATTGAAATCTTTTAAAGGCTTTTTATCACCTTTGAAGATAAATATATTAATATGGACTCTCATATCCTGCAATTGAAAAGAGTAAAGTAACAAAATGCTCCAATGATGGGAGAAGTAGCAGCTTACCCAGTGAAAGCAGCTTCTGGTAGTTCTCCATGTTGTCCTGAATTGGGTTCTGAAGCTTCCTGTCCTCGGTGAGGTCCAAAACATCCTGGTATGACCCCATATCCTAGAACAGCAAACACAGGCCTCTCAGTGGAGTCAGTTCCCATGGGCATCCAAAGAGAGAAGAAGAATGCTGGCAACACAGGAGCTACACACACAAAGGTATGCAGAAAGTGCTCACAGCATTTGGGGTTCTGAGTGATCCAAGTCAAGTTTTACTAGGGACCTACTTTGTACCTACCTTGGTGCTATACTTTGAGGAAGATCCAAAAGACGTATGACACATATTCCTTGCCCTCATGCAGCTTATAATTTGGTTGGAGAGAAAAGACTCATGAAACAATTAGAGAACAATAAACAATAAAGTGGGGTACAGATAATTAGTGCTAAACGGGTTTAGTGGAGGGACAGTTCACGGTGGGCTAGACTAGCGAACAAAGGTTCTATAGAGGGTCTTGGGTGGGACTTTAAGTGGTGGGTAAGATTCTGACACAGAGAGGAAGGGGGCTGATGAGGAAGCTTCAACAGGCTAAATATCAACTATGTATGGCACATGTGGGGAACAGAAAGAAAATGTGTTTTAGCAGACATCTGGTCAGGAGGTGTGCCTTTGGCCTTGTTCCCCAGCCCCTGTCCCCCTGCCACCCTCTTGCACACACCTCCTTTGTACAACATGGCTACACTGTGGGCTCCTCTAGGTGTGTACAAGGTCTATATAACCCAGGAATCACTTAAGCACTGAGTGCCTTCATTATATAGCTGCCTTTTCTGTTTTAATGGGTACTTTCCTAAAAAGAACTATTAAATTCCCTGCATTACTCAGGAGAGTCTTCTGTGCAGAATCTTGCAGGACCCTTTCTTATTGCTACACTGGAATATGACTGCTTTCAGAGGGTACCAGTCCTGGGGAGTATGGCACCAATGCCTGGAGACAGACTGCAGGAGGGAGATGGTGCTGTGGGAAGCCCATGGGCTTTGGAGCTAGAGAAAATTAGGGTTCAAGAAGGACTGCACCATTTCTGAGCTGTGCAATCCTGGGAACAGAAATCTTTCTGAGCCTCAGGTTCATCTGTAAAATGGAGAGAAGGGCATCAGCCTGCCTTGCAGCACGGTGGGTGAGACTATTCTACAATGTAATGAGTGGTTTAAGTATTAGGAAAAATTATATAAAGAAAACATGTTATTACTCTAAACTATTATATAAAGATACTTGGATAATTTATTATCACTCCATGACTGAGAAGTAGCATGGACATTGTAGCCCTGTGGAAATGCAGCAAAAAGAGTGTTTGCACAATTGGGTATGTCTCTTATTGAGAAAGATAAATAAGCAAACACATTGGGATTTAGGAGAAAAGCAACTGCCAGCATCTGGTAATTAAACAGCAAAAACCATCAAAACTAAGCAGAGCCTCAAAAATGAAACTCTAGGTCAGGGCTGAGAATTTCTAGGACAATAAATGAACCACAAAGCTCAGGAGGCATTGCAAACTTGGCATAATTAGCACTCTGTACACGTTATTTAAACTCTAAATCACGTTATTTTTGTGGATCAGATGGCAAGTTCCAGAGCAAGAGTTTCACTGTGCTTCCTCAGGTCTCAGCCCTGGTTTATTATAGTGAAGATGCACTTGTGAGAGAGGAGAGGGCCAGAGCTCCTAACTTAGGAGCTGGCAGAGAGCAGATTAGGTCAAGAACTCGGGGGTGCTAAAGGAATCAGAGGGGTCACCATCTCTGGTGTTGACAGACCCTAAGGGCAATGGCAAAAGGGAAGGGACTTTTTTCATATCTTTGTCTCCATTTGCCTAATCTAAGTAAAAATGTACATTATATTTTGAATGCTACTATTCCTATGAAAGAAAAATGATGCTTTGATGTAAAACTGATAATCTGTTGCAAGTGGGTAGCTCTAAAGCAGTTTGTTCACTTTGTGTTTATAATCAACAACGGTACCTAAATTTATACAAGCTGCAATCAATTCCCCTGTTAATAGATGCTGTCTAGAGAACCATTAAGAGATTCAGATGTAATGCTAAAAGGAGATGAGAATTTCCTGTTTTGTACATGCCTGAAATGTAGTTTATATCTTTAGCTGCTGCTATTTCTACAATACTGAGTTAGCAGAAGTCAGTGGACTACACAGACATGGGGTCAACTCTTTACTGTCAAGGCTGAGCATTTGAAAAGCAACACGAGACAAAATCTAACTACCAATCTCCTATCACCTTCAATTCATAAAAGAGTATTTTAATACCTCCCCAAATAAAATCATCCACATTTCCCACTTCCCACACATCACTGAACAATTCATCACCGGCTCATAGACCGGTGTTCAGAAATCACTGAACCAACTTCACAGGTGACACATTCATACTGGGGAGGCTTCTTTTTCAAAAATCAAGTTTAAAAGTTTCTACAATTAACATTTTTATGTGGACTCCTAAAATTTTAGTCAATTTGGCTTCTCCAAATAAGAAATCAAAATCTGTGACAAGTATGCTAGAAAACTGAGGGTATTTCCCCCAGTACAACAAAGACATAACCCACATTCAGGCTTTGAGGACCTGGGTCACCTCTGACCCCACCCATCTGCTATGACCCCCTCCCATGTATTGCTGCTGCAGAAGCTCTGCTTTCAACATCTGGATACTCATCCTCATACTCATCTGTAGGTCCCTTGCCCAGCTCTAAGACAATGGACAAATGACAGAATTTTCAGGGTAGAATTCAAAGCCCTCTACCATCTGACCCATCAAATACATCCTGCCACAGGAACCACTATTAATCCACCTCAGAGCCCTGGAGACAGACCTGCACACTTTACTGGGCTATAGGAGGCCAGGGACCCAGCCCTTCCACACTTCCAGGCCAGCCTGAGTCTCATGCCCACTGTGTTCCAGTCATTCTAGCTTGTATTTGGTTCCTGCTTCAAGGCCTTTACTTGGGTCTTCCCCAATGCCTGAGCTCCCCTGACCCTGTGCTGCAGCTGACCAAGGGCCCTAACCAATCAGCAGTCAGATACACTTATATGGAGGTTTATTTGTGCTGACTGTTGTGAGACTGAAAGCCTCCACAGCAAGGGCCTTGTCTTGTCTTGGTCACCTTCATACTCCCCATGGACTGACCTAGGTGGGTGTTTGAATGTGAAAAGAGATGCAGACTAGGCCCTGTCTCTCTGGTAGCCCTCCTCCACATTGCTGTGTCACAAGTGACCTTCCTTCTTTCTTAAGGGTCAGCTCAAATCCCACGTCCTTTCCCTTTGCCAGTTTCCCTTGTGCACTGCCTCTTAGAACGACTGCTGTACCTGTCAGCATCACGTGTGTGCCTACCTGGTGCCAGCACTGTATCAAGCACTTCATGCACATGTGTCAATCTCACTCACTCCTCACTGTACCCATTTTACAGATGAGGGAACTGAGGTTCAGCTAAGGAAATGATGCCCGGCCGCACAGCTAGCAGGTGGCAGAGCTGGGCTTTAAACCAAGCTCTTGTCAGCTCCAGAGCCTTTGCTCTCTCTCACCAGTCTGTCCTGTGGATTTGCAACTTCTCTGACTCCTACCGAGGAACAGAAAGTTCTCCAGAATCGCCCTGCTTCCCTGATCCACTAGGGAACAGCCAACACAACAGCGTACCGAGTGACACAAGTGCTGAGTGGGAGAATCCTTTGACTATGTGGATGGATCAGGAAATAGGTAGCAGTCACCCTGGCCACTTGCCTCTTCTGGGGACAGGCCTGGGATCCTTTCAGGGAGTGACTGGGGCTCTGCCACCCAGGTGGAATTTTAGAGGCAGAGGAACACACCCTGGTGGGAAAGAAAGGCATCTCTGCCACGAATGAAGACAGCCTTTCCAGGAAGAGAGGAAACCTAAGCATACCTGGGACTGCGACTCATATTCCATCATGAGGTTCCTACGTCTGTGCCCTCTTTCCATTGCAAAAGTTGTTTTCTCCATCATAGGAAGGGAAAGATCCCGCTGAGGAAATCCTGGGAAAGGAAAAGCACCCTGAAGGAAAAGGCTCTGACACCTGAGCAGGCACATCAGGGAGCTGGTCAGAATGCAAGACTTACTCCTTCTGGGACTCCTGGTGTATGGCCAGCACTCTCGAAACTCCAGGTCCCTGCTTCTGCCTCTCCGGTCCCATTCCCGCAGTCGGTCTCGCTCCCAGGCCCGGTCCCAGTCCCGGTCTCGGTCCCAATTCCGGTCACGGTTCCAATTCCGGTCACGGTTCCGATTCCAGTCCCAGTCCCGATCCCAGTCCCGGTCCCAGTTACGATCCCAATCCCGATCTCGGTCACGATGCCAGTCCTGGTCCCAATCCCTGTCCCGGTCCCCTGTGAAAGCCAGATGTTCGAGGAGTGAACAAAGCACTCTGACCACGGGTTCCCTTTTTACATGTACATCCCCAACCCTAGTCAGAGAAGAACACAACCCTTGCTCATGCCTTCAGGAAATAGATCTCCAATGGGGGTCCTCCAGACACTCAAGGTGATCTGTACTCTTCATCACCCTAGATCTGGAACACTGTTTCTGGAGGTTTTGCCTCAGTAGGGCTTCCTTTAAAGCAAGTCTTAAAGTTTCAGACACTTCTGCCAGTTCCCCAGTTCCTACACGAGCAAGCCCACACCCAGGAGAATGGACATCAACCCCTCTGCTGTCTGGCTTACCCCAGCAACTCTTCATGTGGACAGTACAAAACACATGCCCTGACCAAAACCAATGCTCCTTTTAACAAGTTTTAAAAATGAAATAGCTTTAGAAGCAAAGGAGTGAACTTTGCACCTCCTGGGAAGGCTATGGGCACAGCTTAAAATAGCTTACTGTAAATTTCCAGCTTGAAATACTTCCATCATTAAAAAATATATACATTGTACCTTGGCTGGTGTGGCTCAGTGAACTGAGAGCTGGACTGTGAACCAAAGGGGGGTCACTGGTTCGATTCCCAGTCCGGGCACATTCCTGGGGTATGGGCCAGGTCCCCAGTAGGGGGCGCATGAGAGGCAACCACACATTGATGTTTCTCTCCCTTTCTTTCTCCCTTCCTTCTCCCTCCAAAAAGAAATAGTTAAAAGAATATATATGTATGTGTATGTATATACATATATATGTATATATACACAAACACATTGCATTTCGCTCCATAAATTGGTGTCTGCTTTTAATATAAAAATGTCTCATTTTGTCATCAGTTAATCGACATTCCCCTCAGATCTCTGAGCAGAAGCAACTGTCCTGGGGAAGGCGGGGCTGCCTTCACTGGGGTCTAGATGCCCACCATGCACCTGAAAACATTGGGAAGACTGGGCTGAAGTTTGGAAATGGCCCCATGGTTGGCATAACCTGACTGGTTACTCACTGTAGAAATAGGCAGAGCGTGGCGGGGGGGATTCCGCTCCCTTCCGGCCCATGCTGTCTTCACTGTGGATGTCACTGCTGTTGTCTGAGAGGACACCAGACACCCACTTAGTATTTGACCATCTTTTGCCCACTCTCACAAGTTTCCCCAAGTGGTGGAGAGGACTATCCCACCCCACCCCACAAACAATCCCACCTCCACAAGGAGCTCAAGTGTTGTGAGCCCATCATACTTCAACTTCCCACCATACCTGGGTGGGGACACAGTTGTAACTGTGCCTACCTCATCTCCAACTGCAGCCACGTACAAGTTCCTGGGGCACCACACTCATAGGTCTACAGAAACTGGGGTCAGAGTGCAAGGCACGTGCCAGCTCCTCATGAAATCCCTTGCACTGAAGTATCCCCTTTCCCCTACATCCCAGGGTGGCGAGTGGGTGGTTTCTAACCAGGGACACTGGCCATACCACATGTTTGGTTGTCATAGCTGGAGAGGGAGATACAACTGGCATCTTGTGGGTAGAGAAGCCAGGTGCCACTACACACCCTACAACAGGACACCCTCCCATGAAGAGAGTGCAGTGTCGGGACATGAGCAGCGTGGGGGCTGAGAAGCTGGGGCACGCAGCCTCCTGGTGGCCCCATCATCCTTGCAGTCTCACCTTCTGACTCATACATCTCCTTGTATCTCTCCAGCAGGGTCACAAGCTTTTCACAGCTCTGGGGCCGTTTTGCTCGCACCCAAGGCTTGATTCTTTCTGGGAGGATGGTCAAGTACTGCTCAAGGACCAAGAGCTCCACAATCTCCTCTTTGGTGTGAGTCTCTGGCTGCAACCAATCGAGGCAGAGGTTTCGGAGTTTGATCAGGGTCTTCCGAGGCCCAACAAATTCCACGTAGAGGAAGTTCCGAAACCTCTGATGAAAGAATTCAGAGTCAGTTGCACCTTCTCCTACGACGGCATCTGGGTCCTTAGTCAAGTCACTGTCTAGTTCATGCAGATCTGGGGCCCAAGACTTCTTGGGCTTGCTGGCAGACAAGCACTTTGGAGGCAGCATTTCTCTAAGTAAAATTTTCAGTGGAGCAACCAAACATGAGTCAACAGGAAAGACGCAGCAGCCTGTGACAGTCAGTACTCAGGGACCTGCAGATCGTAAGGAGATATACACATGTCCCAGAAGTTGAGGAGCAGGCAGTGGTGTAGGGTTGCCCAAAAAGGGGCATCAACAACGCTTCTGTGAATAGGCCAAGGCAGGCAAGAGGTATGTAAATCCCCCAATACCCAGACATGAGACACCGAATTGCAGGCATGACCTCTGGGCCCCACACAGACTGAAGGAGTTAATTCTGCTACTAACTGGTTTTGTGACTCTGGGCATCCTAATGTCCTAGAGCCTGTCCCCATATCTGCAAGTAAAGAACAACAGACCCATCTCCCTTTTAGAGCTGTGAAGCTTCCATAAGCTAATATACCTAAGAGGACTCATCACCCAATGCCTGACATAGTGGACATGTCAAGATGCTAGCCATTACTAGAACTGGATGTGTTTTTTCTTCACAAAAATGGACAGAGGGCTTTAGGGTACAGGGCCAATCCTGTCATTTCTGAGCATTTCTCCCAGTAATGTCATTGTCATGGCAGCAGACAACACGTAAAAGATAGAAGGCCACATGATGTGCTAGAAGTGCTCAGCTCCAGGTAATATGATTGTAGGAAACTCTCTGCACCTGTGATGCTGTAGAAACTGGTAAATTCGAAGTCAATAAATGAAAAATTCAGCTCCTCAGTTGCATGAGCCACATTTCCAGAGTCAGTGGCTCCCATACTGGACAGTATATAATATGACCATCACTGTGGGATGTTCTGTTGGCCAGAGCAGCTGTCCAGTGTCTGAATCTGCAGGTGGCTATACTTGAACCAACTGCAGACTTGTGCTAACACCACTCCCTTGGTTATCTTTCCTGGGATTGACTTCATCTATTGGGTGTTCCAAACACTGACTGTATTTAAATGTTAGAGTGAACTTGCCTTATCTCCCACAGGAACTGTAACCCCCATGAAGGGAGTGGGGATGACTGCCTGACACAAAGTCAGGTGTCACACTGAACAGCAAGCTGAAGGTGACATGTGCAACCCAGTTCACAACTGGTTTTAGACACTGGCTTGCAGAAGCACAGCAGGTCCAGTGGGGAGGAACACCCTGGTTTACCCTCTATGCCACTGCCCCAGAGAGCATTCTGGAGGTCACTCACCCTAACCTGTCCACTTTTCTACCTGCCCCTTCCTGGATGAAAGCACTGGTAGGTCCTACAATGGGGCCTTGTACACTGGTGGAGTAGGGGATAAAGTGAAATACTGGTGAATCCACAGAAACTCTGTGCAGGGGTCAAGGCTACAGCATTCACATCAACAGTAGGGAGGAGACTGAGTGACCACAAGGCCCCTTTGTGCTATGCACAGGCCTCTGCCTCAGCCTTCCAAAGATGTGCTGTCTGTCTTCCAATGATCAGCTTTCTCCTTTGATAATCTTCCGTATTATTTCATTTACTTGCTTAGCTGTCTTAATTTTTATTTGCTTCCCTTAAAAAATGCTCTTTTAAAAAAAACAAAACTTTTTAGACAGTATAAAAGCCGATTTTCAATCCTTTAATTCTCATGTAACCTATGAAGGCCATATATTCTCTTCACTTACACCATTTTATCTGCATGTAAGGTTTATTACGTAGCCTTTAATTACTTGTCAGCCACAACTGGTGTTAAGGAAGGCATTACACAGGGAAAATCTCAGTTTGGGTGGCTGAATTAACTTACTCTGGCTTTATTTCTAGAGAAGAAAACCATATGCAGCAAAAATGCCCCACTTCTGTCTTAAAAGGTAAGCTAGGAGTTTGAATTGTTCTTTTAAAAAAAAGTCTAAAGAGAAAAAGATGTTTCAATTATTCTGAGTTTCAAAGTAGACCATAATTGGGAACAAACGTAGGAGATGCAGTCCCTCACTCTCTTCACTGTGGTTGGTGGCACTGTGCTGCCATGTACACGGTCCGCCCACTGCCACCTTCCTCTGGCCTTGGTGGCTTGACCCCTCCCCGCCTGCCTGCTCTGTCCTCCCTCAGGAGGAGAATAGAGAGGAGGGCACTGGGTAATACCCTGCTGAGAAGAAGAATTCTAAAGCCAGGGTAAGGGCAAGTGTCCCGGCTCTGGAGCACTGCTGTGACATTTTGGACAACAGCACAATTCTATCCAGAACCTGGCTTGAAGGGACTGCCCCTGACAGGCACAGAGTCCTCAAAAGCCAGCATGCCTGCATGGAAAAGTGGGAAGGCACAGAGCCCACACCTGCCCTATGGCATCCAGATTCAAGAAAAAATCCAGGCCCCCTGCAGGACACCAGCTCTGCCTCTCAGAGGCTATAGGACATGCTACATATGCAAATCACCTGTTTGGGAGTAGGATCCTTCCTGGAACTTCAGAACAAGCCACTATCCACAGGAACAGAGTCAAAATGCCAGGGACCTGCAGATATTTTAAAGAAAGAAATACATGGACAAACAAACACAGAAGAATGTAAGAAGAGTGTCACAGAATTAATTCTCCAAATGGCTGTGGACCTGGATATTATAAGGGGTGAGGCCTTTCATATCATCTTCAAGAAAAGGCCAATTCCCATGTCATAGAAATAAGCCAGAGAAAAGAAATAGAAAGCTTTTAAGGTTTCGTTATGAAACCAGAACGCAAAAACCCAAGGCAAAGATCAGTACTAACTGTAGAGCAAACTCACTTAACGAAAGCAGACATAAAAAGCCCTAACACTATCATTATTGAACATCATTCTATGGAGTTCTAGCCAATTACAATACAAGAAAAACAAATCTGAGGCATAAAGGTACAAAATTATCATTCTCTTATGTAAGACTGTCCACTCAGACTTTATAAATTAATGGAAATAGATCATATAGTAAGGAAGTCATTTGTAAGAGTCCTTAAATATGTATCACCAATAACGAAATTTTTAAAATAGGAAGAACTCCATTATAAAAATAAAGATTTAATGAAAATAGCACTGCCCTGGCAGGGTGGCTCAGTTGGTTGGAGTGTCATCTCAATAGGCCAGAGTTGCAGGCTCAATCCCCAGTCAGGGCACATACAAGTACCTACCAGTGAATGCACAAATATAAAAGAATGACAAATTAATGTTTCTTGCTTTCTCCCTTTCTCTAGAATCAATAAAAAAAACTTTAAATAGCACCTACATGAATTAAATCATATTGTAATATAAAAGGCAGTAACCAGAGACATAGGATCGTTGTGGAAGATATATAAATTCAGTACATTGAAGTTCTAAATCTTCCCCCATATTAAACTATCTTAGCTATTGGAATTTCAAAAAATTGTGAGAACTTGACAATGGCTCTAAGCCAACATGGAAGAATTCCATTTGGATCAATATTCTGAAAATTCATGTCAAAAGGCCAGCAAGCCAAACACAAAATTTAAGAAATATATTAATACAATCTTGGTGTAAGAAAGTTCTTTTACAGTATGATTCCTAGAGAAATATGAAGTAAAAATAACAAATGATGGTCTTGTCTATATCATCAAAGCCAAAATAATGAAAGAATAACAAAAAACCTACTTGCTACTTATAACAAATAGACTGATTCATTAAGAACCATAATATGAGTGTACTATACATAGTTGAGTATGTGATGGTCTATGAAAATGGCATTTAAAAATAGTAAGGAAATGTATGGGTTATTTTAATAAATAGGAATAGGAAAACTAGCCAGTCATTAACTTTGGGAAAAAGATTATAACCTATACAAAAATGCTAAATCTACAATCAAAATGAGCCCAGATCAGTGTGGCTCAGTTGATTGGACATACTAGTCCCACAAAGCAAAAGATCATTGATTTGATTCCCAGTCAGGCACATGCCTAGGTTGTGGGTCCAGACCCTGGTTGGGGTGCATATGAGAGGAAACCAACTGATGTTTCTCACATCGATGTTTTCTGTCCCTTTCTCCCTCCCTTCCCCTTTCTCTCTCAAAACAAAATTTTAAATCAGCCCTGGTTGCTGTAGGTCAGTGGATTGAGCACTGGCTTATGAACCAAAGGGTCCCTGGTTGTATTCCCAGTCAGGGCACAGGCCTGGGTTGTGGGGCAGGTCCCCAGTAGGGGGTGTGCCAGAGGCAACCACACATTAAAGTTTCTCTCCCTTTCTCCTCTTCCCCTTTTTCTAAAAATAGATAAAATTTTTTAAAAATTAAGATCAAAATAAGTCAAGATTACTTTTTATTATCCAAGAGCAGGAAAGGGCTCTTATAACCTGATATTAAGGACAACCTTGACTTCTTACATAGACTTCTCTATTACATTACTTTTTTCGCCAACAGGTACGTGTTTAAAAAAACACAAAGCACCAATAGGTGAAAACTATATACAAGACATAAAGGCTTAAAAAATTTCATAGGGAATCAAGTGTTTTTGTTTTTTTTTAAAGAAAATATAAACAAACATGACGCAGGAAGCAGAAGAAAATTAAGGGAGGCAATAACGTTTTCAGGAGCAAAGTAGTCACCATGTTATATAAAAATCTTCCATATCACAGGACTCAAAGGACTTCCTAGCTCATTAATAATATGACTATCTGAATGCCTGTAAGTATCCAGTCACAAGATAATTTCCAACTTCTATGCCAAAAATTCACTCATTCCTTTTCTCAAAAAATTCGGGATGAGAGTAAATAAATTATGATCGTTGTTAAATGTGCTAAAGACTTTATGACCAGGCCGACAAAACAGCCCTTTGTCAACAAGAACATTAAAAAATGAAGGATTTTAAACAGAAAAACCTTAGAGAAGACAAATCTTTAACTACTCTTTCCCACAATGTCAGAGAAAATTCATTTCAGAGTAAAAAAGGGCCTTGGGAACAGAATAATCATGTATGTATGAAGAAATTAGCATTCTCACACACTGCTTGTGGCAAAGTAAATTTTATGGAGGGCAATTTGGCTACTTACCAAAATTAAAAATGTATATATATATCCTGTCCTATAATTTCTACTTCCATGAATTTAATCCCAGAGATAAACAATGATATCGGGTGCAAGAATATATGTATTGAAGTAATTGATAATGGACAAAATATGTTATCATTCATCTAGTGATTATGAAACTTTTTTAAATAGTGAGGCAGTTGTAAATAAATGGATAGGAGATGATCTCTAAGATAGTTTAAGTGCAAAACAGGACACAACAATTATAAGGCATTCGAACAAACTACAAAAACAGATTCATTTACTTGGACATAAATAAAAACCCAATGAAAAGGTTGGAGCTTTGACAAACTGAGAATCCAGTTCCACCAGAAGCGTAAATGTACCGGAATATCAAGAAAGTAAAAGACAAACAGCAACTAAACTTCATATTCTATATTGAATTTTTTTTTCTGATTGTGAACTTAAAACACTCTAAATTGAAATGCAAAAAGGAATGGAAGTGTCTTTTATTGACCATTTTTTTCTGACTTCCCCGTTTTTATGAGTAGTCTTTATAACAAGTTTATAGGGAAGTTTTCTTCTAGCTTAATTCGTGTGCCATGTTTAAGTACATTGCTACATCCAAAGACTAGGATACCAAGAGGCCTTTAAAAAGAATGATGTAAATCTGTATGTACTGTGGTGGATAGTCATCATAAATTACTGGGTTTAAAAATACATATACACATGTGCAGAACTCCTGATGTTGTCTCATTTCAGAAAAAACAACAAATTTGATCAGTGGGTGTGCCTTGTCGTTTCTACATTCAATATTCTCTGGTGTTTGAATGTTGTATTGCCTTCTGTGTTCGTAATCAGAAAATAAAACTACAAAATTTTTTGGAAACATGAAATATAACATTCTACCAAAAATTCTGTTTTCATTCCAACTTGTGTGATGAAATTTTTTAGTGCAATGGCCTTCAAGAGCAGGATTTTAAAAAGTCTGACTACATTCAGGGGGCAAAGGTAAGGATACACAGGAACCAGGTCCAACTCTGGTCCTAGTGGCCAGCAGAGGCCACCAATCCCAAGGGGAAGGAACCAGCTCTGGTTGGTGTAGTTCAGTTGGCTGGAGTGTTGTCCCATCTAGCAAAAAGTAGGAGTTTGATTCCCAATCAGGGCATATGCCTGGGTTATGGGTTCAATCCCTGGTCAAGGCACATATGGGAGGCAACCAATCGGTGTTTCTCTCTCAAATCAATGTTTCTCTATCTCTAAAATCAATAAACATATATTTTAAAATATTTTTAAAATTTATTTAAAAAACATTTTTAAAATAACTTCAGTAATGCAGTTTCTGTCTCTACATGGGCAGGGGTTATGGGTTTCTAGCTGTTCTTCAATCTCCAAGACCTGTTCGTAAGTACACTAGACATATAAGCATGAAACGGGGTGTGCAGTATCAGTACTGCATGCAGAGTGCCGTGCATGAGCTGGACTGCTGAAAACCATAGGACAGTGGCACTGACTACTGGACAACAGGGTTGCCATTGTAGTGTGTGCTGAGGTATTTATGTCACTGGAATATTTTCTAACACTTTGCTTCTATTTCATAAAAAATGAGCAGAAAACAAAAGCATCTCACAATGAATGTAAACGAGATGACCAAAGATGGACTTCATCAGGCACCCCTGCCACAAAGTAGGGTGGTCAATGGCTTAAGACTTCAACTGAACTGGGAAGAACTCAAATGTCACACATCAGGGTCTGCAACTGTGGCTGGGACACATGAGGAGAGATGAAGTAACCCCGTGATCCCACTGTTTAACTGACCACAGGATCCCACCTCCATCAGTATTGACAGAAGCCCCATGGAGTCTCCTGCAAGCCCGTGTTACTTACTCTGGTCATAGAGCACCTGCATCGGCCCCTCACTTGTTCTACCTACCTCATTAAAAGGGGTATACCTGAGAACTTTATGTCAGGAACCCAGGCAGTTACCATCTTCATTTCTCAGAGACAGAGTGGTGTTTGGTTTCTCTTCTCTCAGTGTGCTATCCTCCTGCCTGTCCGCAGATTGACATTCTCTACTTCAGCATGCATGAGGAGGAAACGCTGCCCAGCCCATCCTACCTCATACCCCAGGCTAGGTACTCAACGCTGCTGTGGCTCGGTTCACCCCCGCTCTTCGAATCTCCAAGTGCAACCACAGCCAATCCTTCCAGGGTAGTGGCTCTCACACTTGGAGAGGAAAGCTGCACCTACCTTTCCAGGTGTGACAGTGTAGGAAGACTATGGTTCTTTAGGGAAGAGGCATTCCAACAGCACTCCAGGAGCTGTATGTACTTTAAGAACCACTGCCCTAGGCTTTGGTATCCAGTCTGGTCCAATCAACCATGCACAGGTACATATAGACAAGAGGGGCTGTTGGGGTAATGATCTTAGGTGGGAATGTGAGCAAGTAGTAAGTGACCACCACCCTACCACACCAGCCTGTGGTCCATGAGGCATCTCCACGTCACCCTGGGCTTACCTCTATCACTTAAGTATAGCACTTACCACATTGCAGCAAAATTTCCTTATTGTTGTCCATTGTTGAGGGGTTTCCTGATCAGACCTAACTTGAATGGACTGGGGAAAGTGGGGGCTGGAGATAGAGGGCTTCCGGTATCATGGTAACCCTAGCAGCAGCTTCACTGCACCCAGATGGTAGCACCGCTATGTCGCAGACCAGTGTTATTCAACTGTCCACCTGTTCTTGTTCTGATTCCATACTCACCAAGCAACCTTCCCATTATGATTTTGTTTCCCTTGTAGGTCTTGCATACAGGGAGAAAGTCTGCTAATCATACACATTTTTGAGTATTTGGGTCTCTGCTACAATGATCTCCCACAAGAAATCAATAAACCAAAATTGAGGGAACTGTTTTTCCACATAAACTAATATGTCAGTATGGCTTATGTAAGGCTCCTGGGTTTCATTAACATGGATCAACCAACATAAGGCAAGTACTTAGGCAAAGTAAGGTTCTCGAGTCTCCACTGGCTTGAGCACCAGACACTAGATACCCGGAGCAGTCACTGAGGTCAGGAATAAACCAAGCCATCCCCAGAGGCCCATTTGGAACAGCATGTTAGCTTTTCCCCAGATGGTAATAAACCATCAGTGTAGCCACCTACCTTGGCAAACATGTTTTCTTCCTCTACATTTAACTGAATTTCTCATTCAGGCGACACTAACACCAGCAATTATATTGCTCACTTCCCAAGACCCAAAGTCTAGCATGATCCTGTCCCAGATCAGGCCTTGTATCAATGCTTGCTGGTAGTATGAACAAGCTTACCTTCCTCACTTCTCCAGGTAACATGACTCACTTAAGTCTGGTCTGAATCCATCAGCAAGCCATGAACAGAGTATAACCCTCATGAGTCTCTCTCCTCACTACCTCTCTCTCAAATCCATCCACTTTATCTACCCACTGCTATGACCCTAATCCAAGCCACCATCTCTCACCCAGACCTGAGGGGAGTCTTACTGCACCTACTATTTCTACCTTCCCCTTCTGAACCCTGCAACCAAATGCCATTTCAGAAACAAAAATCCAATTAGCATGTTATTTCCATGGTTAAAATATCTCGATGGGCCCTGGCCAGGTGGCTCACTTGGTTAGAGTGTCATCCTGTACAACAAAAGGTTGCAGGTTCCATCCCTACTCAGGGCACATACTTAGGTTGTGGGTTTGATCCCTAGTCAAGGTGTGTACAAGAGGCAACCATCAATGTCTGTCTGTTGGTCTCCCTCCCTCTCCCCACTTCTTCTCCCTCTAAAATCAATAAACATCCTCAGGTAAGGATTTAAACAAACAAAAAATCTCAATGACTTCCCACTGTGCTTCAGATCAAGCCCAAGTACTTAACATAGACTCTAAGGCCTTTCACCACGCATCCCCAGTTTACCTTTCTCCCACCTCAATCAAATGCCGCTCCACCCTTTGCTTTAGACATCCTGAACTTTCAGCTCCTCTCTGGATCCCTTGGTAATGTCCATGTTCCCTCTTCTGGACATTACTCTTCCCATGACACATTACCATCCACTACCCTTCAAGACTTAACTCTAATGCCCCAGCTTTCTCAGGGAGGCCCTACATGGCCTCTCTCAGATTAAGGTAACTGCCTGTAGAGAATGTTCTCTTTGAAGGCAGGGGTCACACAATCATTTTTTTTCAAGTCTTTCTTTACTTAATACATTTTGAGCTCCAGGGAAGCACTTCCTTTCCCATTTGGGTCCATGTTTAATGAATAAATGATGAATCTCCCATGCTTCTTTAATCACCCAATAAAAGAGAAAGAGTAGGCCTGAAGGAGTAGCTAAGTGTGGGAAAAGAGGACACCAAAAAGGAAGGCATGAGGCCAAGGAGAATTTCCAGCAAACACACAATCCACCAGAAGAGTCCGTGCATTCTCAGTGAGCACAAATGGTGCTGTGGACATGTGTATGGGACACATGTGCCAGGATGAGGAATTATGTGCCCACTCCAAGGATGGGGTGGCTCCATGAGAAGGGAATTCAGCTCACCTGGACTCAGCCACCTAGTGTCGTCTCCAAAAAGGGTAGAGATTCAAAAAGGCAAGCTGAGGGGAAAAAAGAGAAAACATGAAACACCAAATTCACTTTGTAATTACTGCACTCCTCAGGCTGGAAATGACCCCACAACACAGCTGTATCTTTCTCTCCCACACTGACAAGAGGTAATGACGTTATGTCCATGGGTGTGCAAGTGAACTTCCAGGTGTCTTAGAACCTTCTCTGACAAGCAAAACAAAACAGTAAAGACATGGGACTTTGGAGTGTATATATTTAAGACCCCCATTTCTCACTTATTAGATATGTGGCACTGGCCACCCTCTAAAGCAAGTGACACATGTTGAGGGTTAAAAATTGGAGGGAAAAAATGGCTAAGGAGATACTATTATTTACTGCCAATTACAGGCCAGGTACAGTACTTAGCCCCTTACTTTTATTGACTGTTGATTTTCATCACAGTGCTATTCATTTTCTAGCTCTCATTTCACAGAAAAGAAGCAGAAGCTCCAAAAACTCAATCAAAATGCCCATGGAAAACTACTACAGATCAACCTCATGTCATTTTGAGAAAACAGTACACCTACTGATATTTTCCATGGACACCAAGGAAATGGGCACAGGGAATAATGACATAGGTACCCCTTAGAGACATGAGGTGACAATCCAATTCTGCCACTTAATAGCCAGCGAGACTGAGCCAGAAATTTAACTCTGCTGCAAATTTAAGCAATATGAAAGGACTAGTTTACACTATTAATATTACACTAAAGGACTATCAACATTAGGTAATGATATGATTACTTAATCTTTGGTGACATTTTATAGGTTCTCGACATTCTCCCAGGAGACTAACACTGCCTGTTTCAAGTCTCTCTGCGCTTCAGGGCATGCATTCCATCAGGGGCCCATGGGGGAACTACCCTCGTGCTATGGATCTGGTTTATGTCAATGCTATCGGTCACTGGCAGATGTATAACTTCAAAAATAAAAAATAAACTCCGCCCCAGAGCCAGAGGGCCCACCCCCAGCTGCCTCCACTCCTCACTTTGCCACACCACCACCCCTGGTGGCCATCTTCAGCTCCGAAGTCTGTCCCACAGAATCTTTCCTTCGCGTACCCACTACTAATCCCCGATATTACACCCACAGCCCACCTCCTCCGTTTGCTCAATTTAAGATTGAGCAAAAAGCATCCTGCTTTTCCCCAAATCTATTATAATTCTCAAATTCTGAGCCCAAGTCCTCTTCTAATGACCCCCACTAACTATGCAACTGAATCTGGTCCCCACATTTCCTGACATGGCTTTGGCGCCCCTTAAAGGAAAGAAGACGCCCATCACCACATCGTACAGCTTCCCAAGATGGCGCTGCTCACATCGGGCCGCCAGATCAGTGCCTGCGCGCTTGCCAGCAGAAACAGTAGGAGCTGGGAGCAGGCTCTGTGCCCGCAGTCCCTCAGGACACCTAAGTCCTTCAGCCCGTCCCCACAGCCCTGCTGTCACTCCAGAAAGCACCTGTGTAGTAAGCCTTGGCTGCAACCTCCAGGCCGCCCCTACAGCCCTGCCATCATTCAAGATGGCACACATTCTGTAAGCCTCTTTGGCCTCCAACAAATTTGGCACTAAGAGAGCTTAAGCCCCATCTGTCACTCCGGACAAGGCGGGCCCTCCCTTAGGCCTGCCCCCAGCAGCCAACCCTGCTGTCACTCAAGATAGCGCCTGCGCAGTAAGCCTTGGCTGCCATCTGTAGGCCAACGTGGTATCGGAGTGGGCGGGGCTCCACAGGCAATCCATTGGGCACGCTCCAGCAGCTCCACTGTCATTTACCATAGTACCTTTGCAGTAAGCTTCAGATGCCACCTGTCAGCCAACACAGTGGTAGAGTGCAGAGGAGTGTGTGTAGCTCCCTGTCAGTTACTCAGAACAAGACAGACCCATCCTTGAGTCCACCCCTTGCAGGTCCACCATCATGTAAGATGGCGCTGGCTCAGTAAGCCTCTGATGCCACCTATCAGCCAAGAAACACTGAAAGATGGGCTGGGGTCTGCACCCCCCACCATCAGTCAGTCAAAATACATCATCCCCTCCCTCAGGCCCGCCTCCTGAAGCTCCACAGTCATTGAAAATGACGCCTGCATAGTAAGTTTCAGTGGCTACCTGTCGGCCACCATAGCGCTGGACTGGGTAGGGGGCTGCAGGTACCATCAGTCAGTCACTCGAAACTTGCTGCCTTCCCTTGGGCCTAGACCCTGCAGCCGGCCATGCTGTTACTCAAGATGGCACCAGCACAATAAATCTCTGCTACTACCAGTTGACCAACATAATGCCAGAATGGGTGGGGCTCAGCAGCCCCTCCCTCAGGTCTACTCCCACAGCTCTGCCAGTATTCATAATTGCACATGCACAGTAAGCCTCTGCTGCCGTAACAGCCAGCTTACATATAGCTACACAGTGGGAGGGGCTCAGCAGGGCCGTTAGCCCCAAAAGACCATACCCACTCAGCCCAGCTGACAGGGCGCCTGGACAATACACCGTGGCTGCACCCCTACCCCGCAACCAAAAGATGCCACTACACACATACCAGGGTAAAAACAGTCCTGAAAAGACAACAGGGTGAGTCTCCGCAGCCCCCAGGCACTATGAGCCCTGGGGGCTGTCCCTCCGGACAGACAGTTCTACAGCGGCAACATCTACGGCAACCCCAGGCATAGTGACTGGCTTCATCAGATGCCACATGGACCCGGCTGATGAATCAGGCCACTAACTGTATGTAGCCCAACCTCAGAGTTCATACCCCATGCTAGTCAGGGTGGTACCGACACAGCAAGCCTCTGTGGCCAGACACATGATCAGAAAAAATGGTACGAGAAAGGCAGGACCCCACAGCCTTCGATCACTGCAAAGAACATAGGCCACTGCAACCACCAAAGACACTGCAATCCCTGGCCCTGCCCCCTGCGGTCAACCAACCAAGACTGCGCCTGCGCGGCAAGCCTCATCCATCCCACCAAAGATGGCGCCAAGGTAGGCAGGGCTCCTCTAGGTCTCAGCCCAAAGCGCCTCGCGGACACCACAACTTTCTACCCCGCCCCAATCCAGCTAACCAATCAGGACAGCGTCTGCACGGCAAACCGTAGCCACCCACACGGACCAGGGTGGAGCTCCCTGGCCACAGAATAAGCTCAGTAAGCAGGACAGCTTTCGGCTCCTCCCCTTATAGCCCTTAGCCCTTCCTGCAGCCACTGCGGCAAAACAAGCCCCGCCCCCAAACTCAGCAAGGATGCGGAGCAGCCCAAAAACCTGCCCAACCATGGACCCTGTGGGATGGGAGTCTAGCTTTGTAGCCCCCAAATCGAGCCCAGGAAAACAGACGAGACCGTGCCACCTATGCTCATTAGGGACTGCCCACCCCTTGAATGCCCACCCTGGTAGGCTTATGGTGACAGGAGCCCACTGCCGCCAAGGCCATCACTATCCAGTCCCATATTCCTGCAAGATGGACTGGCCAACTCTGCAGCCACCTCCACCGGGCTGCCGGCCGCGCAAGATAGCACTGCTGCGGCAAGCGCGGCAGCTCCCGGCCGCCCGCTAGGACCCTGGCCCGCCTGTATGCCAAGGGTCCCGCACCTGCAGCATGTGACCGACGTGCCCGCTTGGTACGGAGGCACGGGCGGGCGGCCGGACTCACCTCACCGCACCGTAGGCACAGCCCTGGGTCCGACGGCTGGCGAGGCGCAGCCCACGTACTAGCTAGCACACCCACACCACCCCCAGTGACCAGTGGCGCCAACAGCCCAGGGTGGACATCTCCGTTCCTCCACTCCAACCTGGTTCTTCGGCTCCCGGGCGTGTGCAGACACCCTCTGCCCGCGACTCCTTGTGAAGCTCTCCGCAGAGGCGGGGCTCCGCCATGGGCCAATCAGTGGCCGCGCGCCACCCTAAGTGGCCCCCAACCATGCCCCCGAACCCTGCCAATCAGAACACAGTTGCTGTAGAGACCACTTGGCGCCACAGCCCAAGGTTGACGTCAATGGAGCCCACGCGAGGGGCCCCAAGAGGGGTCCGAAAAAAGGGATGGGGGTGGTGTACCACCCCAGAAAAAAAAAAGGCGGGGAAACGCGGAGAAAGGCCCACTAACGATTCCAAAATGCAAAACTGCTGAACAAGGGAAAAAAACGTGTATTTGTCTAAAAATGTAAAGTCCAAGGGGCAAAAACATGTGTGTTTAATTCTAAAGACAAACAAGAATGCAGGAAACAAGACTTCTTCGCCTGGAACACACAAAAGACATGAGGCTCACTTGTTAATAAATGAAGAGCTCTAGGAAACCAGTAACATAAAGACCAAACCAAGATAGAAAAAAAATGGGCAAAAGAGGAGGAAACTGGCAATTCACAGGAAAATGCAAATGGCTGACAGAACTAAGGGACAAAAATCCCCACCAGACTCTTACAGAAACGCTAAACTGAAACCCACCCAGCAAGCGCGGTTCACAGGACCCTCTCCGCAAGCAGTCGTGCTCTCGGCAGTGCCTTGTAGGACACAGCAAGAGATTGTCAGGTGACATGAGGAAATCTTATCAACTCAGGACAATGGCGAGGTAGAGCAGACTAATCAAGCCCAATGACTCTATAGTGGAGTTAGTGAAATACACAAGTGGATGAAGTTTGTAGAAATGAACTAGTAAGTGTTTTCATTTATTTGTTAAGAATGAACACCTATGCAGGTAAAACTTCTGGAAAAGTATACAAGAACTTGTTAACTTGTTACTTCTAGGGAAAGGGAACGGGGTAAGGGGGAAGAGGATGAAGGAGGAGTTTTTCCCTCCTCCAATCCATACTGTTTGAATGTCCTTGCCAGACATATATATTTCTTTTATGGTAGTAAATCAATGAATTATAAAAAGCTCGTTAATGTAGACTCTGATCCAATTATTTACTCTCAAAGAACTACAGCAAAGGAAATAAGTAGAAATGCACAAAAAATTATATGCAAGTGTATTCATGGGTCATTTCTACTATAAAAATGTACTCTGCAGAACAATTAAATTGTATTCTCATAAATTCATACATTGCAGTTTTATGTGACCAATATAAATGTATATGATTTTAACCTTAAAGGAAAAATTCATAAGATACATTTAATTACAAAAAGCAGGTTACCTAAGAGCACATAAAACATGATACCTCAAATTATAATTTATATTTAGTAAGTTTTAAGTATAAAATAAAATTTATACTTACTAAGTATAAATATAAATCAGTAGTTTTTTGCTACATTAAGAAGCTCCTGGCTTGGGCAGGAGTGGTGTTTTAAACTCAAGTCTTCAACAGTCTCTTCTTACCCAGCAGTGCCATAGAAATCTTAAAGGCACCCCTAAAGGTGAATGTGGCACTACCCTTAGGTCAGAAGTTTTCAACTCTGGCTACACATCAGGGTAACCTGGGGAGCTGTTAATCATTGTGGATGCCCAGGATCCCCAGAGGTGTTTGTTTGGAGCTCCCCAGGTGATACTAACTAATGTGTATGGTTTTGGAAGTGATTTAAGACACTCTGTAGACCCCACTCCCTCTCCTTTTCAAAGTTCTCTATCTGCAAAGTTCTCTATGGATCCTGGATGATTCATTCCCATCAGATACCACATGCTTTAAGGGCTCTTCTAGCTCCTATCTCTTTTTCTCAGCACTACCCCTACCCCCAAATAAAAACCTTCTTGATAGAGTTGTCTTCTGTCACTGACTCGACAGCCTTAATGTACCTTCTCTCCCTAGTGTGCCATATGGGCCTCCATTCCTTCCACACGTCAATTTCAACAATTCTCTATGAGGCTGGAGAATTTGTTAATCTCACCTTGATCTTTCAGTAACATTCAACACCTTCATTAAAACAAACAAACAAACAGTAACACAAACCCAAGCTATTTTATTTTCTGAGATACAACACAGCCCTTGTTCCCCTCCATGTCCACCACCTCTGCCCTGTCATCTTAGCTGACCTCTAAATGCTAGGAACTCAGTCACTAGACTTCTCCATCAACATCCACTCCCTAGGCAGCAGTCTCACCTGGTCGCATGGTTCAAATACCACCTACAAAACACTGGCTGTCAAATTTCTATCCTCTGCCACCAAACTCTCCACAGAAGCCCAAGCTCATATATTCAAACTGTCTGCTTAACAGATGGCTCCTCCACCTGTCAACTCAAAGCATTTAAAACAAACTATAATTTCCCCTTTCCCCATTTCTGGAAATAGCACGGTTGTGATAGCCAAAAATCTCATAATTGTTCTTGATTCCTCTTCTGCCTACCACCAATATCCGATTCATCAGCAAGTCCTACTAACTCTACCTTGCAGCCACATCCCAGATTCCTTCCAGGTTTTCCCTCAGCACGACATAACTGATCACCTACTCATTTAAACTTCCTGCTTCCACTCCAAAACCTTCCTTCCAATAGTCCTACTTGACTTCAGGAAGACTTTTTTTTTTTTCTTATTACCTAATAGGTTATTTTCAGGTTATGACAGTGGTATAACTTTAAAAACTTTTTTTTGAAATAACAGATTTACAGAAAAGTTGTGCAGATTTTACAAAGATTCCTTACTCAGTTTCCTGTTAACATTATTACATAACCTTGGTATATTGTCAAAATGAAGAAGTTAACATCGGTTTAAAACTACAGGTTAAACTCAGACTTTATTTGGATTTTACCCATTTTCCTATAAGTGCCCTCCTTCCATCCTGGGATACCACATTACATGTGATTGGTACAACTCCTTAGGCAACTCTGGGATGGACAGCTTCTCAGTATTTTCTTGTTTTCCATGCCTTCAGCAGTTTTCAGGAGTACTAGTCTAGTATTCTATAGAATGTCTTTCAATTTGAGTTTGTCTAATATTCTCTCATGAAATATCTCAGGTAGTGAGTTTTTTAAGAGGAATTATCTGCTATTGATTTTTAAATATTGATTTTGTATCCAATGAACTTGTCGATCTCTTGTGTTAATTCTAACAGTTTGTCCACAGATTTTCCTGGATTAAAAAAAATGTTAACATCTTTATTACTGACAGTTCTTTACTTGATTTGACAATCATACCTCATTTCATTATCTTAATGCATTGGCTAGGATCTCTGGGGTATTATGGAGTAAGTCTCAAGTGGATTGAGTGCTGGCCTGAAAACCAAAAGGTCACCAGGTTTGATTCCCAGTCATAGCACATGACCTGGGTTGCCGCCAGGTTCCCCAGTTGGGGGCATGCAAGAGGCAACCAATCAATATATCTCTCACACATTGATGTTTCTCTCCCTTTTTCTCCTTCCCTTCCCCTCTCTCTAAAAAGTAAATAAATAAAATCTTTTTTAAAATCTTTGAAAAATGAAAGCAAAATCAGAAGTGTCACAAAGGAATAAAGACACTGACAAAAACACAGTGAAAGACAAAGGAGAAGACTGAGAAAAGCAGAAGGAAATGGAAATGAAAAAGTTCAAGAAAATTAGAAAGTGATACCTGTGGAAGATAGGCAAAAAAGATCCAATATTGCATAACAGATTCTCTTATGAAACAGCCCAAAATTACAGAATAGAAAAAAACTTCAGTGTATCATTCAAAAGAATTTAAAAGAAAGGAAAGAAGAAAGAAAGAGGATACTTATTGTTTGCCATCAAGTAAAAATGTCCACAACAAGCTTTTTTGTAGAGCCTCTTTATTGGGGTTAAGGAAATCCCCTTAAGTTACAGTTTTCTAAAATTTTATAAGTTAATTTTATAAATGTATTTTTTACATTTATTGGGAAAATTATACTTTATTATTTTGTATAATCTGTTAACATGGGGAATTAAAGCAAATGTTCTGATGTTAAAACATGTTCACATTTCTCAACCTTACTTGCTTGAGATTATGAGGGTCTGATTTACACACACATGCAGTTGGATACTACTAGGTTATATTTCACATTTGTTTTTTACATCCAACTTCTTAGTTTATTAAATTATGCTTGTCTGGTTTCAGTATCAAGGTTATATGGAACTAGTCTCATAAAATGATTTGGATTGTTACTTTACTGCTTATATTTTCCACAACAGTTTACAAAAAAAAAAATTATTTTAAAATTTAGTGTAGCTCACTGTAAAATTATCTAAATCTGATGTATTTTTACATGGAATATTTTGGACTTAGTTTCCTTAATTTTGAACTTATATTTCTGCTTTGTCTTGAGTCAACTTTGGCCATTTATATTTTTAAAGAAAATTGTCCATTCCACTGAAATTTGTTAGCATGTATAGTATTCTTTTTATTTTTAATTTCTTCTTCATTGGTAATTATGTTCTCTTATCTATTAATATCATTTACTCTGTTCTTGTTTTCTTCATCATTTTTGCTAAAGATGTGACAATTTTGTGTCTTTTAAAAGTGACCTTTGCTTTTTGGACCATATTCTTTCTTCTCTTCCATTTAATTGTTTTTATTATTTGCTTCCTTCTACTTATTTGGATTTCTTTGCCTAGCATCTTGAGTTGTATATTTAGCTTATTAACTTTTAATATTTCTTCATTTTTAACATTATTTAAGGCTATAGCCTTCACTCCAAGTACCACTTGAATCACATTCCATATATTCCATTGTTGTTTAGACTATATTACGTCGTTTCCACTAGATTTCCTCTTAGTAACATTAGAAATGTATTTAAATTTCCAAGGTCTTTGAAAATATTTGATTTCAGATTCCTAATTAAATTGCATTATAGCCAAATGATATAGCCCCTATGTTATTATTTGACATTTGTTAAAACCTCCTTTGTGATAAATCAGGCTATCTGGGTATTATGAGCCCATGGATTAGCTCAGAGCTTAATGCATAGAAGTCTCTCAATAAATGCTTATTCATCCATTCTCTCAACAAATATTTGTGTGCCTGCTAGAGATAAGGCCCAATGCTAGGCATAGTTCACTGCTAATGAGACTGAAATGGCCCCTGCCTGAAGCTGCAAGCTTCGGTCTAACTGGGAAGATCAATAAAATAAGTTGGCAAAATAACCTTCAAAAATAGTGGATTGTGGTGAGGGCCCTGGCCTGGTGGGTCAGTTGGCTGGAGTGTGGTCCCATACACTGAAAGATTGTGGGTTTGATTCCTGGTCAGGGCACATACCTAGGTTGCAGGTCCAATCCCTGGTTGGGACACATATGGAAGGCAATCAATCGATGTTTCTCTCTGTCTCTGTCTCTCTCCCCCTTTGTCTCTTTCTTTAAATGCAATGAAAAAATGTCCTCAGGTAAGGATTTAAAAAAACTTGTGGTGAGGGCTCTGAAGAAAAAAAAAAACCCATGCTGAAATGAGGAGGGCTGTGCTTGTATGATAGTTACAAAGAGTAGTCAGGAAAGGCTTCTCTGAGGAAGAAAAGCTAAGACTAAATTTTGAGAAAGAGCCAGCTCTGGAAAGAACAAGGGAAAGAACATTCTAGGAATATAAAATAGCAATGTACAAAGATCATAAGAGAAAAAAATAGAAAAGACACCAGAACAGCTGGGTAATAGCAAGAATCTCATTGAGGAGCTAAAATGAGATTTACAGGTATGCAAGAGCCAGCTCTTTTGAAACTGGAGGCCAAGATATCAATCTTGAATTTAATACTAAATATGATGGGGAGCCTCTAAAGAGTTTTAATAAGGTCTGATATTATCCACTGTAAGATTGACTCATGATGCTGTGTGGAGAACTGGGGGACTGTAAAGATGTCAGTCGGATAGGGTGCAGAGAGACCAGTAAAGAGGCAGCTTCCCAAGCAAAGGAAGACAGTGCGCACGTCTGGTTTGGGCAACCAGGTAGTGAGATGGAAGTGTTGATTAACACTCCCTGAATAGGGAGTCTTGAGTAACAGATCTGGGCAGGGAAAAAGCATCAAAGCAAGAGCTCTCTTTTGGGTATGTTAAATTTGAAATGCTTATAAACATGCGAGTGGAGATATTGAGTGGGGATTCTGGAAAGATCTCTGGTAGAGTTCTAACTCTGGAAGTTCTTTGCACAGAGCTAGTTTGTTACATGAATAGTCAGTTTAAAATAAACACTACTTTGCCCTGGCCTGGTGGCTCAGTTGGTTGGAGCATTGTCCCATACACCAAAAAAGGTTGGGGCTCAATTCCCAGTCAGGACACTAACTAGGTTGTGGGTCTGATCCCCAGGTGGGGTGTGTACGGGAAGCAACCGATTGATGCTTCTCTCTCACATTGATTTTTCTTTTCTCTCTCTCTCTCTCTCTCCAATAAACATATCTTTGGGTGAGAAATAAAAAAAGGTTAATAAAATAAAAACTGTTTTACAAAATAAAGAAATCAAATCTTCAGTATTTAGGACTCTTGGGTATACATTCAGTGCTGGGAAGGTAAATATCTTAATATACAGATTTGTTTATAGTTTCTGGGTATTTCAAATCTAACCAATTTTCCTTCAGGGTGAACTTACTTTTATCTGTTAACCCTCTCAAGGAATTTCAGGCCAACAGAAAACCAAATATTCATATTAAGGACAACCAACTCTTTCACCAAAACTGCTCCTAAATTCAAATATTAAAAGGAAAGTCCCCCAAAGCAATTAATTACATATAAGATTAAAGATAAGCAAAGGACAACTCTGTCACAAATCAGATGCTATTATAGGAAACTATGTCAAAATTTGGCAGTCAGTGTTAAGGTTCAGAATACAAGAGTTCCTGGATGCTGGGAGAAGGCTCCCCTACCTGGTGTTCTGCTCACACGTCCATGTCCAAGATAGCACTGGGCACCTTCTCTCATAGGATGCAAAAACATTCAGAAGTCAAGTTATCACCTGCTAATCAAAATATTTTTTTAGAAAATGCAGGGTTATTCACATACTTTTTTTCTCACATTAGTTTACCAGCGCAAAGCTCTAATCCTAAACTGGCAAAATGGCAGATGCTCATGTCTTTGACCATTCAATTAATAGGTATTGAGTATCAACTCCAATATATCCAGACACTAGGGATACAATGATAAACAAAGGAGACTCAGTCTCTACCTTCATGGGCCATAAAGTCCATGGATGGCACCAATCAAATAACCATACAAATGAATAATGTGAGTTACAGTCAATGTGATAAAGACAGACTGTTCTATAAGCCTGTACAGAAAGAGTCTGACCTGGACCAGGAGCTGAACAAGGGCATTCCTGGCCTACTTAACAGCAAGGGCAGAGGAATATGGAAAGCCAGGAGCTAGAATACAGAGTGGCATAAGACAAAGGCTGGAGAGAGAACTTACAGGGCCCTGTAGGCCATTTAAGGACTGTAGATCCCTGACAACCCCTATTAACAGTTCCTCCTAGGGGTGATCAGCACTCAAATCTCACTCAAGTCTCTGAAAATGGTGTGATTACCACAAACTCACAACGTCAACAGCTCAGGATGTGATTACAGAGATTTGGCTTCCACAAGGCAGCTCATGGGGCAGAAGAAAACACCCTTCTTATCTGGTTGCTGTTATCAAAGGCTCCTGAAGAGATAACTCTAAAGCTCATTGAGATAAACATGAATCTAAAGCAGAAAAACAGCTGGAGATAAGAGAATTCCTGGACGCTCTTACAAAAACAGATTCGACAAATTCCATATACCAATTAGAAATTCCACAGTCATATGAAAGAATAAGAAATATCTTCTGGGCCCTGCCCAGTGTGGTTGGAGCACCCTTCCATGCACCAGAAGGTTGTGGGTTGAGTACCTGGTCAGGCACATACTGGGAGGGAGGCAGGGAAGCAATCAATTGATGTTTTTCTCAGCATCGATGCTTTTAAAAATTAAAAAATATGTATATCTTATGGAATGATCTCCAAGGTAACATTGTTAAGTGAACAGCCAATGTGCTAAACACTGAACAATGTATGTTTCATTTGTGAAGTAAAAAGGGAAACATGCATATATGCATATTTGCTTCAGTAGTCATGGAGTAACTTTATTTCCTTTTCTTATTATTTATTGTTCTTCTAGGCATGGAATAACTGTAGAAAGATTATTCTCAAGAGCAGTGACACTGGTTATCCACAGGGAGGGAAACTGGTGGCTGGGAGATGAATGTGGGAAGTTTTCACTGTATACCGTCTTCTCCTTTCTAAATTTTGAACCACATAAATATATTACATATTAAAAGTTAAAGCAAATATGTTAACATTAAATAAGATTTTAGACTAAACATATGAAAATTTTAATGGAAAGGAACATTTTCAAGGAGGGCAAAATGACCAAAACTGACTACCAAAGGAATAAGAAGAAAAATTAGAAAAAAACCTTATGGAGAATTACTATGTTAAGACTCTCCAGTATGTTTCAATAACCTAGCACAGGGGTTTTCAACTGCACAAGCTCTGTGAGCTTAACAACTAGTATTTGAGTACTTTCTGTGTGCTAGATAATGCATCAAGCATCACATGTATTTGCAGTTTATCCTTACAATACCTGAGACAGGTGTTTTTATCCTTGGTTTTACATATAAGGAAACTGAAGCTCATGGATCACACTCAAACTTACTTGCCTACTTGGCTACCCAGTAAATGACTCCTGAGGTCAGATTCTTCAACTACGCTACATAATTCTATGCTAACAAATTAGATAACCTTTCCTAGGGAAGTAGAAATTACTTGAAATTTCAGTTGGACAGGAAGTGTTCTTCAAATGCCCAAGGGGGAAAATTAGTCTGCACAAATTGTTCCAGGACGTGAAAAGACAGAAGGCTTGTCAATTCATTTAACTAAGTTTGAAGAATGGCTTCCAAGAACATATTTCTTACCATGCATGTGTGTTGCTGGAACACCTATGTTGTGTGAGGACTTGCTCTGTGTCAAACACTGGGTTAAATACTTTGAAAATAAGCTGGGTTCAGTCCTGGCCATTGTGGCTCAGGTAGTTGGAACATCATCCCACAACCTCTTGGTTGCAGGTTTGATTTCTGGCCAGGGCACATGCCTGGGTTGTGGGTTCCATCCCCAGTGCAGGCACGAATGGGAAGGCGGCCAATTAACGCTTCTCTCTCATATCAAATTTTTCTCTCTTCACTGATCTCTAAAAGCAATGAAGAAAAAAATGTCTTCACATGAGGATAAAAAAACAAAAAAACATACATTCTGGGGTCCACTTGGAAAACAGTCTGGCAGTTCCTTAAAGGGTTAAACAGAATTACCACAGGATCCAGCAATCCAATTTCTAGGTGAAATGAAAACATATGCCCACATACAAACTATATGAATGTTCAGAACAGCATTATCACAATAGCCAGAGTGGAAATGCCCATCAGTTGGTAAATGGATTATGCATACAACAGAATATTTGGCAATAAAAAAGAATGAAGCACTGACACATGCTACAGCAGTGGTAAACTCGGAAAACATTATGCCAAGTGAAAGAAGCCAGTCATAAAAGCCCACATACTGTATCCTTCCATTGTCCAGAGTAGGCAAAACTTGTAGAGAAAGGAAATAGATTAATGGCTGCCTTGGGCTACGGGGAGAGGGAAATGGGGAGTGAGGGTTTCTTTTTAGAATAAAGAAAATGTTCAAAATTGATTGCAGTGGTGGTTACAAAACTCTGTAAATATACTAAACACCTATACACTGTAAATGAGGGAACAGTATCATATATGAATTACTGTATTTTTTGGACTATAAGATGCACCTTGCCCCCCAAATTTGAGAGGAAAATGCAGCGGTGATCCTGCTCTTGCCTCCTGTGACCCCGTTCCACCGCCGCACCTCCCGCCCACAGCGAGCCAGGTAAGCTACATTCAGACTATAAGACGCATCCCCACTTTGGGAAGAAAGTGCGCCTTATAGTCTGAAAAATATGGTATATCTGGATAAAGTTGTTATTAAAAATATATATATGTATCTATATCCTGGTGAGTTCTCCCAATAATCTGATGAAAATGTAACTAATGTACTGGTTTTATAGATGAGAAGCCTGAAGCTCAGAGATGTCATCTATGACCTCTATGTCAAGGTCATAATCTAACTGGTTGAGAAAGCCGCAATTCAAAGATAGTCTTTCTGTCTACATTGTTTACTGTGTACTTCCCAACACAATTCTATACAAATACAATTAAAATCTTCAAGGGCTCCCTTTTTTGAGGAAACATAAACTGATGACTCATGGGCTCATGAGGGCAATCTCCTAAGGACAACTAATTCCTATAATACTATAAGCATTCCAAATCTAGAATAAGAAGGAAGGCTGCCCATGTATAAGAACATAGCAAATGGTTTTCAATCTCAAAGGGGTCTTCCTTTAAGAGTGCCCTGGAGGATAATAAAATAGCTTTCATTTATTAAACTTTTACAACCGGCCAGGCCTGGCACCAAGCACTTTATGTGCATTATGCTGATCCTCATAACAACTCTATGAGGTAGATACTATTATTATTCAAGTTTTATAGATCAGAAAGGAACCTAGAGAGGTTAGTGTCTTGTCCCAGGTTACATTCCAGTAGACGGTAAGTCAGGAATCAAGCGCAAATCTGTCAGACACCTGAGCTCTCAACCACCACTGGGTAAATTTCTAGACTATTAAATTTGAAAACCATAATGAAATGGATCATTCTTGAAAGAGAGTCAGATAATAAAAACTTAGCAAATGTCAAGGGAGTGTTTTCTTCAAGTGCTCTAAGCCCTTGTCATTTACGGGCAATTTTCTTCACATTTCCAAGGAACAAATAATTCTTTTGCTTTATAAATTGTACCACTTCAGCAAAGGGACAAAAGTCTTTCATCTTAATAATATGGTACAGGGGTTTCAACCCAAAATATATCATTGTGAGATGATAATAACTAATATTAAGAACTTATATATGCCAAAAAAGTTTTCTAAGCAATTCACAAAGTGTTAGCTTATTAATCTTCAAGACAACTGTCTGAAATAGGTATTATTATAATCCCTATTTTAGGGATGAAGAAAAGAGGCAGAGAGAAGTTGGGTGACCAGCCCAAAGTCACATGGCTAATAAGTGTCCAGGATTTAAACCCAGGTCCTGTATTTCCACCCTCTAGCACTTATTCTGTTTGACTAACTCTCAAAAAAGGATTGACATAGCTCATACATAATTCACTAGACTCCTAACGGTGTATAAGACTTTTCATATGTATTATCTCAAACTAAGAAGCTGAGGAGGGAGGTATGTTAGTACAATGCCTGTGTGCTAGATGAAGGACATGAGGCTCAGAGTGCTGGGAAACTCGCCCAAATACATCCAATTAATACATTTCAGAACAAAGTTTTCTGACTCTACATCACACTGCTAGTCACTATGTCATGAAATTCCACAACAGAGGCCAGCAAACTATAGCCTGTAGGCCAAACCCAACCTGTTATCTTTGTTCAGTCCACATACAAAATGGTTGAATTAAAAGTGGTTAAAATAATTGAAAACAATAAAAAATAATATATTCATGACACACAAAAATTACATGAAAGCCAAATTTCAGTGTCCATAAATAAAGTTTCATTGGACAAATCACACCCTTGTTCACACATTATCTATACTGCTTTCACATTACAACAGCTGAATAATTTCTACAGATGCCATATACCCGACAAAGCCTGAAATATTTACTCTTTGGCTTTTTACAGAAAAGGTTTACTTAAATTTAAAATGCTTAGTGAAGTGGAGGGGGAGTATATAAAAAGTACCCCACTACCCTGGCTGGTATGGCTCAGTGTATTGAGCACTGAACTGTAAACTGAAAGGTCATGGGTTCTATTCCCAGCCAGGGCACATGCCTGGCTCGGGCCAGGTCCCCACGCCCATCGATGTGTCTCTCCCTCTCTTTCTCCCTCCCTTTCCTCTCTGTGAAAATAAATGTAAAAACTCTTTTTTTTAAAGTATCCCCCAAAAGCAAGAGAAAGCATAGCTTTAAAGGGTGACTGGAGTAGGAATGGAAACTTCCTTCCCACTTTCCAGGAACAAATAATTTCTCTGTTCTACAATGTGTTCCAAAGCCTAGAAAACAGCGGAGGGCTTCCCAGTTCCTTTTAGTTAACTGGCTCACAGACGTTTACAATCCCTAAGCTGTTTTCATTGGCAAGAACTCTACATAATGAAAATAACAGCTGAGAGTTATGGAAATTCCCCTATGCTGCCAGGTGCTGTGCTAAGTAAAAGATTTCCATTTAGTTCTCTTGACAGCCAGGGAAGATAATCAGCACCCAATTCTGTGGATGAAATTGGGGCCTCAGGAGGTTAAGCACATTGCTTCAAGCACCACAGTAGGTAAGATCTCAGGCCGCTAACCCTTGTTTCTGCCCTCAGAGACTAGATTCTTAACAACACACCATTTAATTTTAACCTAGTGAATCTGCAAATATTAAGGAAACGCATTAATTTCCTGAGAAAATATAAAGTACCAACACTATCAAAATAATCTTGGGGTGGGGGTTATAAACCTCCTACCAATTCCCAGGGAGCAAATAATTATGTGCCACAAACTGATGTGAAGCAAAAAGAAAAAAGAAAAAAAGAAAGAAAAAACAACAGGCTTCTCAACAAATTTTATACCCTAGCCCAGTGGGATGCAATACCATCCATCTCCTAATCCATCATTCTGTCTCCCCCCAGAAAGAATCCCTGTAACATAACGATACCTAACATTTTTTAGTTGGACTATGTGCCAGGCACTATTCTAAGACTTTCCATGCAGTAACTCATCTAACCTAGCAACAATTATCCCCTGGAAACTCAGACAGAAAAGTTGAAGGTTTGTCCAAAGTCTTAAAACCAGCAAGTGTGAGGACTTGGATCCAAAGCCTGAAGCCAGGCAGTAAACAAAGTCAGCCTCCTTAACAGACTCCCTATGATTCTATGGTAATAAATCTGAAAATCCTAATTCAACACGCTGGATCCAGGGAAAACAGAAACTGGCAAAGCATTCCTCCAGAACAAGCATTCCTCTAGAACATAGTCCGCAGACTTCACAATTCATGCAAACTCCTGGTAGAGCAGTTCTGAACCCAAACTATCATCCTTCAAAAGAGGTGGGACCCAACTCCTGGTAAAAATGCCACAACATACATAAACCTCACAAGCATAATGCTAACTGTAAGAATCCAGCCACAAAATCTCACATATTTTACTAGTCCATTTTCATGAAATGTCCAGAAAAGGAAACTCTAAACTCTAAACATAAAACAGATTAGCAGTGTCCTGGCCAGATAGCTTAGTTGGTTAGAGTATCATCTGGATATACCAAAGATCGTGGGTTTGTCTCTAGTCAGGGCACATATTCAGGTTGCAGGTTCAATCCTCTGCCAGTACAGGAAGCAACTAATCAATGTTTTCCCCTCTCTCTTTCGCTCTTCCTCTCTCTCTAAAATCAAACGCAACCTCATGAAAGGGTTTAAATTTCTTTTTAAATTTTAAAAAAGATTTTATTTTTGAGAGGAAGCGAAGGAGAAAGAGAGGGAGAGAGACATAGACCAGTTGCCACCCCAACGCCCCCCCACCCCCCGGAACCTGGTCTGCAACCCAGGCATGTGCCTTGAACAGGAAAGTCCTGTGAGGAACCTGAGACCCTTCAGTTCAAAGGCCAGCGCTCAATCCACTGAGCCAGACCAGCCAGGACTTTAAACAATGTTGTTTTTAATCAATAAATTTAAAAAAAAAAAAAAAGTGGTGTTTGCTTGGGATTGGGAACCATCAAAACTGTAAATGGGCTTGAGGGAATTTTGGAGGGGTGATAAATACGTTCCCAAACCGGATGGCAGTGAGGGCTGCACAAATGTGCTAAGAAACGCTGAGTTGTACCTTCACAATGGTTTAAGTTTTAGCGTGTGTAAAATTACACGTCAAGGGAGGCTGGTTAGTCCAATAACTGATTGGTCATTTCCTAGACACGGTGCTTCACGTCTCACTGCTTTCTCCCATTCAAATCAAAGTAATTCCAAGCTCAGAGTAAATATTAGTGGAAGGCCCTGGAATTTAGCAGCTGTTCCTGAAAGCTGATTCTTCTCAGTTTTTAAAAGACCCCAGCGGCGAGGCTGGCAGTCTTTGGGGGGCTTGGCCGAGAAGCAACCCCGCAGCCAGGAGACCCTGAGGGATGCCAGATTGTGACGTCCAGGGCGAACGCCCGACTTCTGACCCGCTGGGCCCAGCGCGAGGCCTGCGAGGCCTGTAAGACCCCCCGGGTCTCAGTTTAGAGGTCGCCGGAAAAGTCGCCAAAAGAGCGAGAAAGGCCCTATCTCTTGCCCCGACGAGGCCCTGCATTGCGAGTGCACGCCTTACAGAAACCTGGACGCCGCCCGGCCCGAAGCTTGTTCGCCTTCCCCAACGGCCCAAGATGGTGCTGGGGCCCTGAGGCCGTCTGCTCATGCGCCCACGCCAAGGCCCCAGATTCTCCCGCAACTGTGAACGAGCTACTCCGTCTCTGTGTAAAGAATCGTCAGTAGAACCATGGCTTCCACTCAGCACTGCCCTAGCGTCTCAGGTCTCCAAGCCTTGCCTCAGTCACGGAGGAGGACAGGCGTTGGGCCCAGGGGAACATTTCCTGGTCAGCGAGCGCGTGCGTAGTTCTCTCGAGCGCTGGGCAAAACCCCTGCCGCAAGGACTCCTGGGAAACCATCTGTAGCGTGAGAGGAACCCCGGCTCTCAGGGAGCGCGCCACTGGACCCAGAAACAGATAACTGAGTGAGGGGGAAAGTTGTGGACGGTGGAAGAGCTAATTCTTTTATTATTTTTATTTCCTATTCCCATTCTCATAGTCCTGTTCTTCCTCTCAATTTCATTTTCTTTAGAGAGAGGGGAAGGGACAAAGAAAGAGAGGGAGGGAAACCCGGATCACCTCCTGCACACGCCCCAGCGGGCCCAGTCCAGGCAGGTGCCCCGACCAGGAATGCAACGGGGACCTTGGGAAGATGGCCAATCAACTGCGCCATCCTAATCAGGGCTGGAAGAGCTAATTCTTTAAAAGTAAGTCTCACTTGAAGGACTTACTGAAAGAATATTTGACACAAACACCTGAGGATTGCAAAGTATACATCTATGTGGAATAAAATGCGTCCAGAAATGTGATTTTTTCTTAGGTTTTTCTTCACATGGACTGGGAAGTTCTTTTAAATCATTAAATATTAAGATGGCCATCTCTTTTGTTACATTACAGTAAGTGTTCTAACCACTCAGATCAAGCCTTTACTCCCTTTGAGAGTTTTCAACATAATTGATTGAGCTTCAGGTTTTACAACATTTGGCCTTATAGAGATCATCTTTACAGTTTCTTGGGGAAGTGGGAATATGGCACATTTTGTTTTCAGTACTGTATGAAAACCGGACAAATTGTTAAAACTTTAGGAAATAGAGCTCATTAAAGTAAAATTGTTGGATTTGATTTCCCCACATTAAAAAAAATAAGTTTCAGTTGCAGAATTCTAGGTCATATTTTAAGTAGATTTTATTATGTTCTGGGGAAAGATGCATAATTCTATGACTAGCATGAGAGCAAGCAGTGAGAGGCCAGGCAAATACCCACTGCACCTGTAAAGATGCCTGGCACAGAATGGATGATCCATGAATATTTTTCAACCGAATGACTAAATAAAGTCTTTTTAAGGGGATACTGTGTCCAGAATTAAAATTACTGTTAAAGTCAATCATCTAAATTATCTGAGAAACCAACTTTCATTTGTCACAAAGTAGCCTAGTGTGAGAAGTAGGACTGACAGATTTAGCAAGTAAAAACAAACAAAAAACAGGCTACCCCAGTTAATTTGAATTTCAGATTAACAATTTTTTAGCATTAGTATGTCCCATTGGGGCATACTGGGTTTCCTGTATTTTATCTGGCACCCTATTGAGAAGGCAATGTATTCAGGTGGGGAGGAAAGATGCTTTCATTCCTCTTAGAAAGAGAACTGGAGAATGGGGGAAAATGGACCTGGAATTGATAAATAAGTAACTCTAAACAACTTGAAACAGGAGTAAAGACCACACTTGAGAAATTTTGATTTATAAAGTACCTAGCCCTGTGCCAAGGATTATATTTACATTATCTTACCTGAAACCTGCTATGCAGTAGGATAATTATTATTTTTATTTTACAAATGAGGAAAGAGGCTCAGAAATAGGTCACTTGTTCAGGTTTCCACATTTTCACTTAGTCACTCCAAAAACAATTGTTAAGAACTGTGTGATGGTCTGGTCTTTGATTCCATACGCAGTCTGCCTGTAGAGCTGGCAAATTCCAGTCTCTGCCCATTCCTCAGCATCCCTCCCCTTCCCCACAGCAGCTGCAGTTTCCATGGTAACAGAATGAACCTGCCTTCTATAGCTAATAAGAGTTAAGGGCACTTGAGGGGAACAAGCCGGAATCATTGATGTTGATCTAGCCTGGTTGGGGGATGGGGAGGACTGCCTGAAGCCCTAAAGCCTTCTCCGTTTGTCAGTGGCTTAAGCAAGTGTTAAAATCTGTCCTCGATGGGGTCTCTACGGAACAAAATGTTGGCTGTGTGAATCTCTACAGACTTCACGATGTCATAGGTTTTCAGTTCAGAAGCTGCTGCGAACACCACTGACACTAACATCATGCATCCGTAACATTTATTAATGCATTTAATTTATCATTCAACCAATAATTGAGAGGGAGGTAGTCTTCTATGTCAAACATGCTAGATCCTAAAGATATAATTGTTATCAAAACATTCATGCCCTGGCCAGGTAGCTCAGTTGGTTAGAGTGTTGTCCTGATACACCAATGTTGCAGGTTTGATCCACACACAAGAACCAACCAATGAATGCATAAATAAATGGAACAACAAAATGATGTTTCTTTCTCTCTCTCTCAAATCAATAGATAACCTAAAAAAAAACATTCATGGCCTGTGGGGAAGGAAGTTGTTTTTATTTACCCTTCTAGGTTCTTCTAGCTGGTCTGATAATTAAATCAACATGAGACAAATTAAGAAAATAACCAAATTTAATTTCACACATACAAATGGGAACCATACATACTTGAGAGAGTCAGAGACCCCACTTACATGAGAGGTTCAGGGACACAAAGGTCAAATGTGTATATGGCATTCTGGGCTCAGGAATGAAGTAAGGTGCTCTGGAGTTTCAGAGGGGAGAAGGTCATTCCCAGGATGTTAAGTAGAACAGAAGTTCTGTAATAAGTAGTTTGCCCTGCCCTATAGATAGGTCACAAAAAGTTATTTCTGGTGATAATTTTTATCATGGGCAATTTAGATTATTCTAGATAGTTAAAGAAGTGTTACAGAACCAACAAGGGGGAGCCTGGGACAATATACTATTACTGAAAGAGACCCAGGTCTGTCATGTCTGCCGCCTATAGGAAAGATGTCACTTAATGCCAGAGATTTGTAAAAAGGAAAGGAAATGTTTATTTAATACTATACAGACTTAAAGTAGTGACCTAATGTCTTTATCGAAAATCTTAAAGTCCCTTAAAACACCCACAAACACACACAGTCCTTCCTTCCCCTTTGCCCAGTCTAGGGTACCGTATCTCAGGAAAGGAAATAGAAGTCCGGGCTCAGGCAACTTCTGGTTCTTCCCAGTAATCCGTGCTTGGCTGGTAGGCCTCCCTCGGTTCTTGGCACCCTCAGCTGTGTCGCTAGAATCTCTGCTAAAGCTGGGTGGTGGTTCCCCCTACTACTGCTACGGCGGTCCCCACTCTGTCAAAGGTGCGTGGTCCTCTCTCCACTGCTCCAGCCATGTGGTTCTCTCTCCACCAGGGCCATGGGAGTCCCCACTCAGCCAAATCCACGTGGTTCTCTCTTCTATGGCTGCTGTGTCTGGGTTTAAATCCCCATGCCAATCTTCTTCTGCAGCCCCATTTCCGACTCCTCCCACACTCAGCCACACTTGCCCTCAATCTGCTGTCCTTTCCAGCTTTTCTGGTCACCATCGTGGGTCTGGGCAGGTGTCACCCCATGTCATGGAGCCAGTCTTCTCCAAGCTCCCACATAGGTGCTGTAACTCAGGGGACCTGCCCCCAGTCATATCTTGGGGGGGATCCCTTTCCATCCCCCTGGCCCAGAGCATGGCCATAGCTATTTAGCATATCCAAGTGACCAGCCTAAGGCTATAGGTATGTTAAACAACCATGCCATGGATTAACTGCAAAGCTGCCCTGCATGTTCTTGCTCTGTGTGCCCCTTCCCCCAACTCATACCTGTGGGGGAAGGGGTGAAGACATCTTAGAATCTCCTGGACACGTTGAGTTCTGGACCCCATTTCAAATGCCCAATTGGGGTCCCCCTTCTTGGCTGCACCCTGTAACAGAAGGGGCAGAAGTTTTCCCTGAGTGTTCAGGGTCTTGATTGCCTTTAAGTCAAAATAATCCACATGCCAAAGTGGCACATCTTAAGGGTCATGTTCTGAACCCCTTTAGCCTCTACCTTCCTGTTTCTTAGAGTCCCACAGGAGAGACATTTATTTATTTGTTAATTCTTCAGTATATTCTGAGAGCCCATTACGTGTGAGGTATATATTAGAGTCTGGGGGATACAGGGGTAAATTTAAAAAACAACAAAACACTATGCTACAAGGAAATGCCCCTGGTGAGATTGATGTCAGATGTTAAGTGGATAATTACAAACACAGCAAGTATTTACTGAGTACTGACTATGGTGTCAGGCACTGTTTTGGGCAAAGGGACTACATTGGTGAACAAAAGAGACTTGATACCCATTCTCATAGAGCTTACACTCTGATGGAAAGAGAGGGAAAATGTGTAAGTGAATCAGGTAGTGTCTTTTTCAGGTGCAACAAACAGGAAATTCAACTCAAATTGACTTAAATAAAATGGAGTATTTATTGGCCTAATTAATTGAAAGTGCCAGAGATGTAGTCACATCACTATTTATATTATTGCAGACCTCTATACTTTTCCTGCTCACTCCTTTTTCCTGCTTCTTGGCACAGAAGTCCTCTTCTGTGCAACCAGTTAGTATTTGACCAAGGCCTGATCATGTGCTCTTTTCTTTTGTCCTGCACACAGTATTGGGTCAGGGATGAGCACATGACTCCAGATGGGCCAATCAGAGACGCACCTAGAACTTTTCCCTAGGAGCTTTGAGGAATAGTGTTTTCTCTTCTGGGATGCTAAACTGATCAGAAGCATGCACAGGCCACAACCATCTTGTCTGCCTATCAGGGAATAAAGCAAGGGAGTTAGAACCCTCCCCCTCTGTTTCTTCTGATGCTTACTTCGATTATGTAATACCTTATTTATATAGGTAATATATGTAATGTGCTTGGCATAAAGTAAGTGCTCAATAAATGTAAGCCAGTGTTGTTATTGGTTTATACAGGGAGCAATGGAAGGAAGTTTTTTGTAGAGACCAAAAGACTGGGTTTTTGAGTACTTGTAAACAAATGTAAATCAGGAGGTTTCTTGGAGAGTATGGATTGAAAGGGAATGGAAGTATCCCTGGCCAATTGGTTCAGTTGGTTGGAATGTTGTCTTGTGCGCCAGAAGGTTTCAGATTCAATTCCCAGTTAGGGCACATGCCTAGGTTGCAAGTTCAACACTCAGTTGGGGTGTGTGCAGGAAGCAACCAATTGATGTTTCTCTCCCACACTAATGTTTCTTTCTCTTTCTCCCTTTCTCTCTCTCTAAAATCAACAAACATATTCTTAGGTGAGGATACTAAACAAAAGTAAATGGAGGTACACAATGTAGAGAAATGTTTCCTCCAGGCCATGGTGAAATTCCATGAGCTATCTAGGATTCACTACAAAACACCATTCCCTGGATTCAGAATGCTTAGACCAATCCATTCAAACTTTCAACGACACTGTCTTAATACATTCAGGTTGCTGTAACAAAAAGACCATGAACTGGGTGGTCTACAAACAACAAATTATTTCTCACAGTTCTGGAGGCTGAGAATTCCAAGATCATGGTGGCAGTAGATCCAGTGTCTGGTGAGGGTCCATTTACTGTGTGTGTTTTTGCTGTGTCTTCACATGGCTGAAGGGGCTAGGGATCTCTCTGAGGCCTCTTTTCTAAGGGCACTAATCCCATTTATGAGGGTTCTACCCTCATGACCTAAGCACCTCCCAAAGGCCCCACCTCTTAATACCATCTTTGGGGTTTAAGATTGCAACATGAGAATTCAAGGAGGCAGATACAAGTATTCCAACTGACAGCAGACACTTTCCCTGGGTTAGGCTATACAGAAGAAAAGATAAAAAAAGACAGGATCCCAGGCATTGAGGACTTCACGTTCAACCTCGGTAGCAGAGAGGTCAAGAACCAATGGCATTGCAGGACCTCTGAACCTCCATGACATCCTCCTCTTATAAGGCTGGAAGAAGATGGGGGAAAGCCACATCTCCACATTCATTTACATAAGAACTATGTGTACCACATATAATATGCTAGGTATGGTTTTAGGCTATTGTCCAAATTCCTGGAACCTCTGATGATGGAATTAAATTAAGGACCTTGGCACGAAGTCATTCTGGATTACCAGATTAAATCCAATGACAACTGTCCTTATTAGAGTGAGGCAGAGGGCAATGAGACACAAAGACAGGGAGGCGATTTGGAAGTGGAGGCAGGGTGCATTCAGTGGGCCATTTGTTGAGGACTCACCCACCCTTATTCAAACCTTTGGGAATGGCTCCCCCCACCTATTGTTGGGATAGGAACGAGTAATACCCAGTTTCCTTCCTTACCCTGCCCAGTGCATGATGCTTCACTCTGGCTCCAATGGGAGGAGAGACCTAGCCGCTAGTGGGCTCTGCACACATATCTGAATTACAGAGAGGACTCCCAATTGTCTGGGAGTATCTGCACTCACCCTACAACTATCTCTGTACCCTAGGGAGCACAGCATTAATTAGCAAAGGAAAAAGACCAGGGCAAGTCATGAAATAAACCACAAAAGCAAGGAAAAAGCATTGTATCCTAATGCCTTCAATGCACATCTTTTCTGGACAACTCAGTGGTATGCCTTAGCCCCTGTGCCTTGGCCTCCTGCTTCTCTCAATGCACCTCCCTCCTCGGGAGGAGTCTCTTCCTGGGGGCACACTCTTCCAATACGACCCAATCAATCCAGAATCCACACACTCTGAACCACCCCCTTATTAACCTCTCACACTCTGGGTCACCATATCTCTACACAGTCAAGTATCAGAGAACTACAGACATCTACTCTACCCGAGAACCCACTGAAATTAATCAAACTAGCCAATCCTAAATAGTTCCTTCTAGTGGAAACCACAATGAAGGCTCCTGTCCACAGTTCCCTCTCATTCCCCTTACCTCCTGGCCCATGCTGGTGCTTCCCAGTGTGACCCCCCATGGCATGGTGTGCTCCCCCTGTTGGGAATTGTAACAAAACATCTTTTTTTAGAAGATAGAATTTTTTAAATTTTTTTTTTTAGAGAGAGAGAAACGCAGGGGAGAGAGAGAGAGAAACATCTACTTATTGTTCCATTTATACATGCATTTATTGGTTGATTCTTGTATGTGCTCTGACCTGGGATCAAACCTGCAACCATGCTGTATCTATCAGGAGGACTCTTTAACCAACTGAGCCACTCAGCCAGGGCATAACAAATTGTCTTTTAAATGACAGTTTGATCTTGCTATACATCAAATTTTTTATTCATACACTGCACTGCATTTTAGGACATATCCTTCTAAACAAGCTTCCATCCACCCTCTGCCCCTAAAACTGCTCTGCTCAGAATCCACAATGTTATCAGAGCAAATGGTCACTTCTCTATCCTCAGGTTACATGCTTTCACCACGGCTACCAACACAGTTGACCTCTTACTCTTTCTTAAAAACACTTTCTTCTAGTGCCTTCTTTGGCCCTCTGTTCTCCTGGTATCCTGGCCTCACCTTCTCCCAGCTCCTCCTCTTCTACTTTTAAGTATTGAAGCTGAAGATGTGCATGTCCTTAGACTTGACCATTCCCATTCTAGGAGCCTAAATGTCTACTCTCAGGGAGTAACAATAACATTGAACAAGGAATGATAATAATTTCCAGTGTTTATTGAGTGCCTATTCTATGCCACTTTTGAGTTGCTGGGATACGTTTAGATAAGCGATTGAGATCACTGTCCTGTTTTCACGGAGCTAACAGTCTTGTGGGTCCTCAATCATCAAGCAAGTTGAGAAAAAGAAAGTTCCCATAAGCTTAGAAAAAGATGGAATGGTCTGCAGCCAGGGAAACAAGCAGTCTTCAGAATCCAATTTAAATGCATTCAACTGATAAATTAACAGCTCACCTCAGTGGCCGTACATTTGCAAGCCAAATAGTGTCAGCACTGTGCTTTGGAAAGGCAGCCAATGAAAGAGTCAATCAAGGGTGGACTCACTCCGATACATATGCCTCTGGGCACCAACCAATCAACAAGGGTCTCACTGGAGAGACCACAGTTCCAGAGATGCTATCAACCTGTTTATGTCTCCAAAGGCCTTCCAACCACTGAATTCCCTACCCTATATAAAATCAGTCCATCTGCACAGAGAGACAGCCTGACTTGCATGGATCTCCCTCATTATGGAAAAAAAATAAATTCCACATGTCTCTTCATTGCTATGTCAGTCTTCTAGGGCTGCCATAACAAAGTACCACTGAGTGAGAAGCTTAAACAAGAGCCATGTGTTGTGTCATGATTCTGGAAACTAAGACGCTGAAATCAAGGTGTCAGCAGCAGTGGTTTCTCCTGAGGCCTTTCCTCTTGGCTTGTGGATGGCTGTCTTCTCCCTGTGTCCTCTCCCAGCAGGCAGACCAAGTGACGGACTTCTCTTTGTACCCATATGTGTGTAAATTTCCTCTTCTCATAAGGACACCAGTCATTGAATTAGGATCCACCCTAATGACCTCATTTTACATTAACTATCTCAAAATATAGTTATGAGTTTCTGGGGGTTAGGACTTCCACAGATGAATTTTGGGGGGAACAGTTCAGCCCATAACAGAGTAGTAGCCTCATTGTATTTTGACAAAGTAAATGCACAGGTACATTTATGGTTACAGATTATGTCTGCATTTCTAATCTCTGTGCGTTCCTGGGAATGTGTCTCTCCTACAGTGGGAGATATGAAGCCCTTATTATCTCTGGTTTTTGGACACGTGCCATGAATTCTCCATCATAGCCAAAGTTCTTATAAATTCTCTATATTTTGGATTGCCCACCCATTTCCTGCCTGCCCCTCCCACCAGGAACTATGTCAACTTGAGGAGTCTAATGTTCCTTGAGCAGAAGTGGAATGGAGGATCGTGGACCTCTGAATACATCATGCTCTAGCCTTTGCCTCTGAGTGTTAATGAGCCCTAGAGAGTTGGGTCATTTCTACCTACATGGCCTGTTCTCCCAGCTGAAAAGAAAGAACCAGCACTCTGTACTTCTTACAGCATCGGGGTCTAGGCTGGGGTAAGGAGCATCTCCCAGAGCTTAAGAAGGCACCCAAGAACTCAGCGATAGGGATAAATAATATTTAACCAATGTTTTTAGAAATCACAATGAATGCAAAACAGGCCCCCAGGTGATTCAAGCCCAGTAGGGTGGCAGCAGGAACCCTGGCCCCTCTGTGACCAAGTCCTGGCTCCCACTTCCAGGAGAGATTTGTTCTTGGCCATTTCCAGTCTTTTCCACAAATCTACCTCCTGGGAGAGGGAGCTTAGGAGAAGGAGGGCAGTCACAATGGCCTGAGCTGCTTCCAAACCTATCCTGTTTGAGCTGGTCTTCCTACAAGGAATTGATTTCTTGTTCTCAGGGAGGGAAACCTTGGCTGCTCATTAACTTCCACAGCCTCTGAGAGTCAAATCCTACCTATATTTCTCTTGGGGGAAGGGAAAAGCCCATCAAAGTTGTGAGGCAAAAGCATGGTTATCAATCCAGATCCTGTCCACAGTCTCCATACCTCACAAACCATGAGTCCTGTTGGTGATGCCCCCAAAGCACTGTCTTCAGACCAGGTCTTTTCATCTCCTTCGCTGGCCCACCAGTCAATGCCCCCTCATATTTCTTCTGGATTACTTCACTGGTCTCCTGATGGTATCCAGCTCCCATTTCTGCCCACCCCACAGACAATCCCCCATGCAAATAAGATTTTGCTACTCTCTTATTTCAAAGCAACCAGAACCTCCCCATTGCTCTTAGAAAAAAACTAAGCTCCTTCATTAAAAGCCATTACATTTATAAACTTCAGGAGCTCTAGACTTTCCTTGAAGCCATGTTTGTACAGTTTTTCTAACTATGACACAATGTACTCCATTGCAAAACAAAGCTATGAATATTGCCATGTATATATAAGCAGGCATGTATTGAAGCCTCCACTGAGTTTAACAAACTCAGTACCACTGACATTTGGGACCACTTTGCTGTGGGGGCTGTTCTGAGGTTGTAGAATGTTGAGCAGCATCCCTGGCATCCACCCACTAGATGCCAATAGCACTACCCACCCTCAGCTATGCCACCAAAATTGCCTGCAGACATTGCCAAATGTCCCCTGGGGGCTCAAATAGCCCTCCTTTGAGAGCCACTGCTATAGAATGAGATGACAAAGTAATAAAAGTAAAATTATTTTCATTGACTTATAGTTAAATTTGTTTTTTTATTCAGCTTAAGAAGTACCCTTTACAAACCTATTTTGTGCTAGGTGATATGAAATACACTCAATGCATTTGAAAATGCTGATGTAAGCCCTGGCTGGGTAGCTCAGTTGGTTGGACCATCATCCCCATACATCAAGGTTGTGGGTTCGATCCCTGGTCAGGACACATACAAGAAGCAAAATATGAATGCATGAATGGGTGGAACAATGGATCAATGTTCCTTTCTTTCTCTCACTTCCTCTCTCTCTCAAATCAGTAAAAAAAATTTAAATATATTAAAAATTCTGGTGTAAGACAGTCAGTACCCTGAATATTAGGGGAAAACTTAGTAAAACTAGGAAACACAGATATAGTTGCAAAGGAGATGGTTGGTCTTCGCACCTCTTTACATTTTGTGAATAAGAATTTTCTGGAATACTAGGCACATTGTGCCCTTCCAAGAAAACATGTCCCTTCATTAATTATTAAACATTGATGTATACATAGCTTGGATTCCAGCCAGCAGTCAGCTCATGAATTGAGGAAATTCTGTTGATGTTGACCTGAAATTTTCTTCTGCACACTGGGTCTTGTGTTCATCAGTGAGATTTCCAGACATAAATTTTTCTCCCAACTGCCCTCTTTTTTCTATCCTTGCCATCAAGATCACTCTCAGATCTCCTCACTTCTCTCTAGCCTCATCCTCGTACTCTAGAGCTAGCTGCCATCTTCTCTCCAGCAACAGCTACAGTACATTCCTGTTGTCTTACCCCTCACAGCCATTCTCCAATCGGACATTGGATGAGCATAAAAACACAGGAGTGTCTCTCCTATTTTAAAATCCTTCCACATGAAATGTTAAAGTGATTTATCTAAGAAAAAGAAGGTAAAAAACATGTATAATAAAATGACAGAAAACTCACAATTATGAACAACCACACCTAAAACAAAAACAAAAACAAAATAAGCAAACTAGAACAGGAACAGAACCACAGAAATGGAGATCACATGGAGGGCTAGCAACAGGGGAGTGGGAGGAGGAGAGAGGGGGAAAAGGTACAGAGAATAAGTAGCATAGATGGTAGGGAGAAAATAGACAGGGGGAGGGCAAGAATAGTATGGGAAATGTAGAACTTATGACATATGGACATGAACTAAAGGGGGGAATGTGGGTGGAGAGGGTGTGCAGTGTGGAGGGGAATGAAGGGGGGTAATGGGACAACTGTAATAGCATAATCAATAAAATATATTAAAAGAAAAACCTTCCACAGCAAATAACTGCCCCAACCTCTCACACCATCAGGATTGCTGCTATCAAATCAAAACAAAACAACAACAAACCATTAACAAATGTTGACAAAAATGTGGAGAAATTGGAATCCTTACAAGGCTGTTCTCAAAAGACATACTGTATGATTCCAATTATATATTGGAACTGACAGCAAATCAGAGTAGAGTAGATATACTATAACTTAGCTTTTAGTTAAAACCATTACATTAGCTCCCTTAAGAGTTGTAACCACACTGGAATGTGGTCATGTCATAGGGCCTGGGGGCCTCCCTGTAGAGCTAGTTTCAAGGACAGCATAAAAGTATACTCTGCTTAAGATAACAGAAGAATGTAGCCTTTGAAGCTCTGTTTTTTGTACCCTTAAGATAACATTACTGACTCACAACCCCCAAGATGTCTTGCAGAACTCTGTAAGCAAGAAAGACCACTTGGCCACAGTCATGAAGACCCCTGACAAAATGCCACTGAGAACTAAATAAATCAGATTAAGAAAATTGCTAAAGCATGCACAAGAACTAACCAATCAGCACAGCCCATGACCCTGAACCCCTTGCTTATGATTATTCATAATTTTTTTTGCCTTTACAACCCCCCCATTATAAGCCAATGGGGAGTCTGGGTTTTAAATGATAGTTTCCCGTTCTCTTTCTATGGCCCCCACAACAAAACAACTCTAATTACTTCACTGCAATTGTCATTGGTCAGTGTTTGGCTCTGCTGTGTGCTGGGCAGAAGAACTCTCTTTCTGTCTGGTTACATGTAGAGATAGAAAGTAGAATGGTGGGTAGTGGGTGTCAGGAGGGGTGAAGGGAGGAGACAATGGGGACTTACTGTTTAATGGGGACCGTTCCTGTTTTACAAGATGAAATGAGTTCTAGAGAAGGTGGTGGTTTTAATTTTATTGATTTGAGGTGGGGAAGAGAAACAGATAGACAGACAGACATCAATTTATTGTTCCACTTATTGATGCATTCATTGGTTGATTTTTATATGTGCCCTGACTGAAGATTGAACTTGCAACGTTGGCATACTGAGACAACCCTCTAACTAACTGAGCTACCCAGCCAGGGCTATGAATATGTTTACAACCACTGAACTGTACACTTTAAAATAGTTAAGATAGTAAAATTGACGTGTGTATTTCACCACAATAACAAAAAGGAAAAGAAAAAATACGTAGGTCAAGACTCTAGTCACCTGAAAGCTTGACTAGGGGACAAGATCCACCTCTAGGAATGGCTCACCTGAGTGACTGGAATGTGGATGCTGGCTGTTGTCAGGAAGCCTCAGTTTTCCCTCCACGTGGAATCTCCCCTGGGCTGCTTGAGTGTCCTCACAGTATGGCGCCTGTCTTCCACCAGAGTGTCTGATCCAAGAAAGAATGAGGCATAAGCTGCAATATCTTTTATAACCTAGCCTGAGTTGTCACACGCTGTCATTTTTGCAATGTGCTATTAGTTACACAGGTCATCCCTACTCAGGATGGGAGAGCCCTTTATGAAGAGGTGAGGATGGCCAAGTGCCATCTTGGAGGCTGGCTACTACAATCAGTAATGATGAGGAAGAGGTGGCTCAGTGGATTCTCAGAAGTAGAATCTTCTCTAAAGCCACCACAGAAAAGCCCAGTCCAGCCTATACCTCGATTTCAGCCTCATGAGACCCTAAGCAAAGAACTCATTTGAATGTGCCTGGACTTTTGACCTATAAAAAAGAGAGATGATAAATGGGTGCTGTTTTAAGCCACTGAGTTGGTGATTATTTGTTACATGTAAATAGAAGACTGATACAGAGTTGTTGCCAGAATGGACCACGGAATCTAAATTAGACAAGGAGAGATATAAAATCAGATGTACTAGACTAAATTTGCCAGTAAGGTCACAGATTATGCGTATGAATTGTGTGTGAGGGTCAAGGGAGGAAAGACCCAAAGGGACAGGGCTAGGGATGAGAGCAAGGGCTATTTGATATCACGATTTCAGATACACTGTAGTTTCTGAAAATGACAAAAATTCTAGATAGAGAGATGAATAGCTAGGTAAATGGATGGATGGACAGGCATAGAAAAAAGTAATGTTAATCCTTTAGAATAAGACATTCCAAACTAATCAGTTTTTGGAAGTTTAAAACACAAGAAAGTTCATCTTTCATTTCTTCTAGTCTCTGAGTAAATGAGAAAAGGAAGTCAAAATTAAATTAGCTGCATGAATGAGCATTCTTTCACTTACCTATGTTAAACTGAAAAAAATTGCTATCCTTTAGAAAATATTTCACATTTTTAATCATAAGTATTTTAAAAGCTGTGTTATATTTTTAAAAAGTTATTAAAATGGGTTCATGGTCCAAGAAAATATTAGAAGTTTGGGCATTTTATTTAGCTGTTACCTTCCCCAAAACAAATTTTGTTTAAAAACAAAAACTAGCAAACATAAAAAATGCAACCAAACCCATACCTGACATATCCCAAGAATTCAGTTCATGTTTATAAACTTAATAACTAAAACAACAATAAGGTCTACTATAGCATCAGAATTAATATTGTTAATAAACATACAACTTTTTAATGTAGCAACAATCTAACAAGGAAATACTCTATCCTTAAGTTAGGACTAAATAAAATTTTAATATAGAAAAAAAAAGAATGGACTAAATATCCCTAAACCTTAAGAGCAGTTATCCTTCTGGTATCTAATTATGTCAAGAATCTTCAATTATTCCTTCCCATCGACCAATAATTCTGCTCCTGGGGAATCTCCAGGAGGAAGGGAGCAACAAGGCACAAAACAACACATGCACAAGAACTGTCATTCCTGTTCTTTTTTATATTTATGAAAAAAATTGGAGGGGGGCTAAAAGTCCAATAATTTCTCAGTGGCGAATACATGTTGGTGTATCACAAAGATGAAAATTTAAGCTGTCTTTACAAGTTATGTCTCTATAGAATGTTTAATGAGAGTATAGGCAGTGCTGATGAGATCATGTTAAATGAAAAACGCATTTCATGTGGAATACTAACTCTGTAAAGGCTGGGAACTTTGTTTTGTTCGCTGCTGTATCCTTGGCAGGTAAAACAATGCTTTGCACATAGTAAGCGCTGAGTTAAGAATTATTGAATGAATGAGTGGTATGCTCACAATGTCATTAAAATTGGTTTTCGTGCCTATATTTGCATAGAAAAGAATGGATGGAAATACTCCAAAATATTTTCAGAATTACTGCTGATGGGTCTGTTTGTAGGTGATTTTAACTTTTTCCCCTCTTACTGTATTTTTCTGGAATTTCTAAAGTAGCCCCAATGGGCACATTTTCCTTTTAGCATGAGAAAATAAAACCATTGTATTTAAAAGAGAGAATCGGGGCCCTGACCAGGTAGCTCAGTCCCTGTACACCAAGGCTGCATGTTCAATCCCTGGTCAGAGAACATATAAGAATCAACCAATGGATGCATAAATACGTGAAAAAAATAAATTCATCTCTTTCTCTCTCAAAATCCATAAATAAATATAAAAAAATAAAAGGGAGAATTGGGGGACGAGCCAGCCCTGATGACATATTTTTCTCAAAGCCAAAACAAGTGTGGTGGATTAGGAATGCACTCTGGTACCTTCATTTTTCCTGATTCTTCCTGCCTGGAGCCCTGTCCACCCCCACAGCTGTCATTTGATCCAAGGACACATTGCAGGGTCAGCAAACAAGGAAGTGCATGGGTGGTCCTCTCTGGGGGAACTCTGCCCAGCAACAGCTACCCATTGCATGGGTTCCCTTTGGTGCAGCTCAAGCATCCCATCCCCCCAGGTCATTCATAGGCTGTTGTGAAATCTGTTGTCCATGTTAAACTATAAGTTAAACTATAAACTTGAACAAGGCTGGGCCAGGCTTGCAGCTGGTGAGTAGTGGAACCAGGTGAAGGGAGCTGCTTCCCCTACTCCTGAATAAGAGATATTTTCTGGTTAAAGGATTCATCCTGCTGATGGGCACCATAGCTTCAGTGTGTCTCTCTGAACATGGATAATAATTATGATAGCAATAATGGTTATAAATGTTATTGTGGATTGCGATACTCTCATAACACTCCCACCTTTCCAAAACCCTTACCCTAGTCTCATCTCCTCCAACCTTCCACTTACTTCGCTCCGTCCCTCCAACATTGTTCTCTCCACTCATTCAGGTTTTAGCTTAAATGTTACCTCTTCAGAGGGGCTTTTTCCTGAGAGCCTCTGACACCCTCCAAGAGTGTCTGTCACCCCATAGGTGGCCCAGTCTCCATCATTAACACCCATTCTTTGATGCGAGTAAGGGACATGTTCTCTAGGTTATTTACAAAGTGATATACAAAGTGGCTTCAAGACCCCTCCTTCCCACGCTTCAGAAGCCTGTCCTATGAAGAAATTCCAGAGGAACCAGCTGATTGCCTGGCCTTGTTAACATAATTCATTTTATTTCATTGTGGTAAGAAACACATAACATAAAATTTACCATCTCAACTGGTGTTAGGTGTACAATTCATTAGTGCTAGGTATATTCTCATTGTGAAATACACCTCTGAAACTTTTTTGCCTTGCAAATTTGAAACTGTACCAAAGAAACACTAATTCTTTGTCCCCCTCTCTACCAGCCTATGGTAACCATCATTCTATTTTCTGTTTCTATGGATTTGACTACTCTAGAGATATCATATAAGTAGAATCATACAATATTTGTATTTTTGTGACCGGATTATGTCACTCAGCATAATTTCCTCTGGGTTCATACATGCTGTAGCACTTCTCAGAATTTCCTTCCTTTTTTAGGGCTGAATGAAATTCCATTGCATAGATGGACCATATGTTGTTTATCCATTCATCCACTGGGATTGACACTTGGGTTGTTTCCACCTCTTGGCTATTTCGAATAATGCTGCTATGAACATGGGTGTACAGATACCCAGAAGTAGAGTTGCTAGATCATATAGTACTTGTATTTTTAATTTTCGAGGAATCTCCATACTGTCTTCCATAGCAGGTGTACCATTTTATAATCCCAGTTTCTCCACATCCTTAGCAATACATTTTCTTTTTCTGCTTTTTAATTTTTTTATTTATTTGTAGATAGAGGGGGATGGAAAAAGACAGAGAGAGAAACATGAATGTGAGAGAGAAATATTGATCAGCTGCTTCTTGTGCATGCCCCAACTGGTACCAAACCCACAGCTCAGGCATGCGCTCTGACTGGGAATCAAACCCTTCATTCTTTGGGATGATGCCCAACCAGCCAAAACACACTGGTCAGGGCTGTTTTATTTGTTTTCATTTTTAAAAAAATAATAGTTATACCAATGTATGTGAGGAGATACCTCATTGTAGGTTTTTTAAAAGATTTTTTAAATTTATTTTTCAACAGAGGGGATAGGAGGAAGAAAAAGAGGTAGAGAAGCATCAACCATGTGTGGTTACCTCCCACACACCCTCATCTGGGGACCTGGCCCCACTACCCAGGCATATGCCCTGACTGGGAATCAAATTGGTGACCCTTTGGTTTTCAGGCCAGCACTCCACCCACTGAGCCACACCAGCCAGGGCTCATTGTGGTTTTTATTTGCATTCTCTGGTGATTAATGTTGCCAAGCACCTTTTCATGTACTTTTGGCCATTCGTATCTCACCATCAGAGAAATGTCTGTTGAAGTTCTTCGCCCATTTTCAAATCAGGTTTATTTATTTATTCATTGAGCTTAGGAGTTCTTTATACATACATATATTTGAAATTGTATTTATTGACTTTTAGAGAGAGAGGAAAGAGGAGAGAGGAAAATCAGTTTGTTGTTTCACTTATTTATGCATCCATTGCTTGACTCTTATATGTGCCCTGACCGGGGATCAAACCCGCAACCTTGGCATATCGGGAAAACACTCTAACCAACTGAGCACTGTCAGGCTACCAGGGCAATATATATTTTGAATATTCACTCCTTATCATTTGCAAATATTTTCTTCCATTCCATAGGCTGCTCTTCTACTTTGTTGATGATTTTCTTTGATGCACAAAAGTTAAGTTCCCAAGTGTCTACTTTTCCCTTTGTTGCCTTTGTGTTTGGTGTCATAGCCAAGAAATCACTACATATCTCCAATTATTTAAAAAATCACATTGACTTTGTTAGCCAGAGTTCTCACTTCCCACTTCAGCCCCTCCAGGAAAAAAGAATATTATCTTCACGGGCACTCGTGACTCCCCAGAATTTAGCCCTGGGAAGCAGGCATGCAAAATACTTGTTGAATGAATGAATGTTCCATGTTGGTGTCCAATAGAATTTTATTCTTAGTTTACACCTGACCTTCCCCGGTGGGGTCTGAATTCCTCTGACTGGCACTATGGAGGGACAATAGGAGCTTCCAGAGGAAGTCTACCTGTGACTGTACTAAGATACAGACTGTAGCTCCAGGTGCCCCAGAGGGCTCTGCACCAGGGCTGGGAGCGTGGGAGCCTTCTTGCACTTTGATTGCAGGGTTAATGAGGTGAGACCCCTCTGCCCCTCCCTCCCTGTCCCCTTCCCTGGTATGCAGAAACCCGAGCCTCTGGGGGCTTAAGGAAGGCTGAGGCTGGGTGAGGCGGGAAGGGAGGGGATAGGAAGTTCTGGTTCTTGCCTGAATCTTTCTCACTGCAGCTGAATACAGCTTTATTGGGTTACCTGCTCCAGAAGGGGACGGAGGGGGAGGCAGGGTCTCTGTTTACCCCCTTCTGGAATATGGAAACATTAATAGGGCCAAGGCTGTCCCCATTCCTGGGTATAGAAACAGTAATATTTTTCCTTCCTAGCAAGATTGCATTCCCTAGACCTTGCTGGTACAGAAATCTTATCACTGTTGCTTATTGTGCCGGGGGCTCAGGCAACCCCCCTCTGCTGAGGTGGAAGGCTGAGGGGTGGAGGGGTCAGGGGAACAGGCCTCCTTCCAAGCCCTTGCAAGGGCCTCCCTCCCCAGCTGGAGGGATTAAGGAAAGGAGGCCCCTGGCGTCCCTCAGTCTGGGGTGGCTGCCTGGGAGTGTCCCAGGAGAGACTGAGTGGGCCAGAGGGCTGGAGGCTCCCAAATCAATCTGAGAACTGAAGGTCATTAGAGCTGTGGCCTTTAAATTAGGTTACTTGTATCCCCAGAGGCATGCCTGCCCTCCAAGAGCGGAAGAAAGGAAGATTGTTTACGGGAAGCAATTTCCCAGAGAGGCGCCCTGTGGTTCCCCCTTCATTGTGGCCCTCCAAGCACTTTACAAATGAATAGCATAGTGCTTCCCTACCCCTAATCTTAGTGAGGTGCATCATCCTGAAGCTGTTAAAAAAATAGCTTCCAGATCTCCAAACCAGAGGCAATTAGGAGAGAGCAAAAATGCCAGAATTTGCTTCTGACCAATGAAGGTTTATGCGCCAAGTCAAAGGAATATGTTGGCAATAATGCAGTCTTCAATTTTCCAGAACATTTATCTGGACCCGTATGAAAAAAGGATTTTATTAGCTGTTGGTGAAAGACAAAAGACAATTGCATATCGTAGCTCCATCTTCTATGTTCAGTAAATATTCAGTTCACTGTTAATCAGTTCTCTGCTGGTTTAGTCCTACCAGGCATTACTTCACAGGGTTGACTAAAATGTGGGGGACCGTGTGTGGATTCAACAGCAAGATTACTATATATATTTAGTGTTTATTATTACATAAAACATTATTATACTTATATGTGATTATGTATAAGATTAGTATACATATTATACTCTATATCTATATGTTTTTATAATATTCTAATAATAATCTGTAATAAGTGAGAGACATGCTTTTTTGTAAGCCCTACATTTTTCTGATACCTTTCTTTTGAATTTTTAAAAATTTAATTCTCACCTGAGAGTATGTTTATTGATTTTAGAGAGAGGGAAGTAAAGAGAGGGAAATACAGAGAAAGAGATATCAGTTATCTCTTGTCTTGTACACACCCCAACTGGGGATTGAACCCGCAACCTTTTTGTATAGGGGACAACACTCTAAACAACTGAGCCAACTGGCCATGGCCTTTTTACTTAATTTACTGAATACTGCCTCTTTCTCATAGTAAGTAACATTCATCAAAAATAAGTACATGAGCTAAGCATTCTCAAATAACCTTTTGAGAATACTTTCCAAGTTCCTTTTTTTTTTCATGTAGGGAAACTAAATCACAGAGGGGAGAGGTAATCTGTCCAATAGTTAGTACACAGCACAACCAAGATTTGAACCCAGTCATTTGGGAGGGATAGTCCTCATTTTAACCACTGAGAAGTCCTGCCTCATTCCTGAACATTGTACTAGTTAAAGCCCAGGGTCCAAGGCATGGCAATTTGGTGCTGCACTTGGTACCAGAACCTTCTTCTCAAATACTACTGGAATCCAAAGGAACTGTCACATTCTTCTAACATTACCTCACACCTGCATCAGGACCCTGAGAGTCTTCTTTCTCCTGTTGCTATGTGTGAACTGTATGCTCTTCTCTAAGGCCACGCTCTCCACTTGGATCCCATTATCTTCTCTGTTCAAGGGTATTTTTCTAGCATTCTCCTCTCCTGCATCACCAAAACTCCCTCCTTGACTAGAACATTCCCATGAGTCCACAGACATGTACACATATATGTGCAATATATACCATCCTAAAAAGTTCACCCTGACCCCATATTTTTTCAGTTACTGCACCATTTCCCATCTCTCCCTTAGAGTTCACTTTACAGTCCCTTTGCTTCCACATCACTCTTTCTCTTAACCTCATTCCAAGTAAGCTTTCATCTACACTGTCCTCCTGAAAGGACACCAATAATCCCCACATTGACAAATCCAATGGTTGAGTTTCAGCTCTCAGAAGTACTTGAGTTTATCATCCTCACCTTTTTTTTAAAGCAGTTTTTTTTAAATTTCTTTTTATTGATTGATTTTCAGAAAAGAGAGGAAAAGAAAAAGAGATAAGCATCATTTTGTTGTTGTATTTATTTATGCATTCATTGGTTGATCTTGTATGTACCCTGGTCAGGGATCCAAACCACACCTTGTGTACTGGGAGGATGCTCTAAGTAACTGAGCTACAAGGCTAAGACCCATTCCTTCTTTCTTCTTTTTTTGAAGGTTTTATTTACTTATTTATTTATTTTTAGAGAGAGGGAAAGGGAAGGAGAAAGAGAGGGAGAGAAACATCAATATGTGGTAACATCTCGAAGGCCCCCACTGGGGACTTGGCCTGCAACCCAAGCATGTGCCCTGACTGGGAATCAAACTGGCATTCCTTTCAGTTCACAGGGCCGGCATTCAATCCACAGAGCCACACAAGCAAGGGCCCACCCCTTCTTCTTAAAAGAATCAGGATGCAATGCCAATTGGTTTGACCATACCTCCAGGGCAATGTTCTCTTCTGATTTATTCCTAGCTCACTGTTCATACTGTAGTAGCCAGCTTCCAAGGTATCCCCCAATAGTTCTCATATCCTGGCATTCACTCCCTGGTGGCCTATCCCTGAAATAATGTGCCCATATCTGAAATAATCATGAGGACCAGGAAGGTATGCTGCTCTCCTTGGCCAGACTGGGGTTCCCTGCTTACTCCTGGAGTCAACAGGGTGGGAATCAGCTCCTCCTAAAACACGAAATGAAAGTGAGAGAAGGGGTAATCTCAGGAGAGATGTAGTCAATGCTCGGCAGGTAAAGACAACATATGAGATTGGATACACAGAGCTATTATAAGAAGAGCACCAAAATTGCAGTTTTGATTCCTGGTGAGGGCACATACAAGAATCTACCAATAAATGCATAAATAAGCAGAATGAGAAATTAATGTTTCTCTCTCTCTCTCTCTCAAATCAATAAACAAAAAAAAATTTAAAGCAAGGAATGCAACTGTGTTCAGATAGTGAAATACACCAATCAGTTTAATTCAGATCCACATTCATGTTTCCTCTCTTTACTTACATTTTCTAGTGGAGTAGCAAATGTTTCTGCCCACTTCCTTCTATTCAACATTCAAGAAGTGGGAGCTAGTTAAAGTTTACACTTACTTGGGGCTGACTAAACGTGAGTCATGGTTTTGTGTATATTGCATAGGTTTTCTTTATCTTCTTCACAATCCTATGAGGTGATACTGTATTTTTTAATCATCACCTCTGCTTCACAAATGAAGAACTGAGGTACAGAGAAGTTAAGTAACTTGTTTACAGGCACATAACAAGTAATTTACAGTGCCAGAATTGAGGTTGAGACAGAATAACTCTGTATTCTACCCTCAACCACCATGTTACGCTGTATCTCTAGAATGTTGTTCATTTTATTTCATTATTTTTTTAATCCTCACCCAAGGATACGTTTATTGATTTTTTAAAAAGAGAGGATAGGGGAGAGAGAGAGAAACATCAATTCAAGAGAGAAACATTGATCAGCTGCCTCCTGTACGTACCCTGACTGGGGATTGAACCCACAACCTGGGTATATGTCCTGACTGGGAATTGAACCACAACCTTTTGGTGCACAGGATGACACTCCTATCAATAGAGGCACCTGACCAGGGCTAGAATTCTGTTCATTTTAAACAGAATTCTCATGCAGCAAGGACATCAGTGGGTAGAAATGTCCCTTTACAGGTAGTTTTCTCAAAGAGTAGCAATTCATACACTATGATCAATTTGTATGAATGAAGGTGCATCAGTGTGATGGTGGTTCCCTGTGGGTGGTCCTATAGGACTCACCTGGTTATATAGGTAAGAAGCCCAATTAGTTCACCTTAAGTGCCCCCCCCCCACACACACATGTGAGAGTTTTCAATTGGCCCATGTGGCCACTCTGCAGAACAGCAGGTGTGCAGCTGGTTATAGAGGGTTGCCAACGACACCTCAAGGTAGTTTAGGTAAACAGAGGGGATTTCTTGGCTCCAGTAACCAAATCTCAGGGAGGGATAGGGTGAAACTGCTCAGGAGGATGAAATGCAGTCAGCAGCTGTCTATTACTTGAGTCTATATGCTGGCTGCGTGCAGTCATGCAAGGCTACCCCGTGAGGTCAGAACAGGGCTATTCCTAGATTATCCATTCACAATGAGGAATCTTCCCTATCTTGTCCCCCAAAAAAGGTTCTTAACTGACCTAGCTTGGACAGCACACCAACCCCATGGCCAAGGCACACAGAATAATACAATAGACCACCTTTGGTGAGGAGAAGCTGTCGCAAAGTAAGGGGTGGTGTTAATGTTCCCAAAGAAACAAGGAGGAGCGCTACATAGATCAAACCGTTAATATCTGCCTTGGGCACTGAATCTCTTTTGTGGGGTCTCAGGACACTTTTCTGGGAGGAAGTAACCTATTTATTAAGGCCTCAAAGCTGAGTAGGAGCTTGTTGAAAAGAGAATGGAAGGAAAGGGAACTCAGGTTGAGCGTGGACATGTGCAAAAGCCTACGAATGAAAGAGTCAAGGGAACCAGAAGTAGTTTATTCTGATGAGGGTGTGGAGGTGGTAGTTAGTGGTGGAGTAAGGTGAAATATGGCTGCAGAAGAGACCACAGTGAGCCTCAAGGAACCTGAACTTGAAGTTATGCTTTGGATAGGTGTGGTGGATATAAGGTTTTGTTACTCAGTACTCACTCTTGTACTAACAACATCCTTTTTGTTTTTGGAGAGCCCCATCTCTTAGTGTATGGGGTTTACGTGGGACTGGCCTCTCTCCTAAGCTCCTGTGACCTCTACCTGGTCAACAGAAGCCCCTGTGATTGACTCCAGAATGGACAGGTGACTCAATCTTGGTCAATGAGAGACAGCCCTAGGAGTTTTGCTGGAACTATTGGGGATTATTCCTGCTAAAGAAATCAGAGCCTAGAGATAGAGATGGACCTCTGTTGAAAGTTGCTGTTTCTTTTTCAAAGAATTTCCTATAATTTTTTTTTAACTTCTTATTTGTTGATTTTAGAGAGAGGGGAAAGGGGAGAGAGAGAGAATAAAGGGGAGGGAGAGAGAGAGAAACATCAATTAGTTGTTCCGCTTATTTATGCGCTCATTGTTTGATTCTTGTATGTGCCCTGACCAAGGATCAAACCCATAACCTTGGAATATCAGGGCAATGCTCCAACCAACTGAGCTACCTGGCTGATGAAAGTTTTTGAGAACTTAGGTCCATCTATGCCTGAAGCCAATTATCCCTGGACTTTTCAGTTATCTAATTCAGTAAACAAGTCGTATTTTTGCTTGCTGGTTTGTTTTTGCACTAGCAATTAGTATTTCTGTCTCTTGTTACTGAAGACGTGTTTCTAAGGTGGTGAGTGACAGAATTGTGTTTGGGAAGGCTATTCTTCTGATTGGAGAACAGTATGGAGAAAGCAAGCATGGAAAATTAATGGCGGAGTTGACTAGAGTTCTGTTACTTGGGAGATGGATTATGGATGCATAACAATGAAAAATATGAGATTTCAGAGATACATTTATAGGCTAAACTCCACAAGACATGGCAACTCTTTGGATAAAAGGAATGGACAAGAGAGGAGTCAGGGATAACTTTAATGCTTTGAAACCAGGTGGTGACAAAAGCTTACAATAGGGTTTTTATCTGTTACACATATTTCAGGTATAAGTGACAGAAAAATAAACTCAACAGCTGTATAGTTCAAAGTGCTTCAGGTACAGTTGGATCCAGCATTTTAAATGATGTCAAGAGCTGATCTTTATGTCTCAGTTTCTGGGACCTGTTTTCCTCTGATCTGGCTTTATTCCACTACAGGCTTTCCCCTCAAGGTGGTAAATATGGTTCCCAACAGCTCCAGGGGTACATGCTACCAGCTTAATAACCCCAGTGGAAACAGAACACCCCTATCCCAATAGTTCCACTTAAGTTCCAGGCCCACCCATGAGTCAATGTCTGAGATGTTGATCTAGACCTAGGACATAGGTCTTTCTGGATCAGGAAATGATGTCATCTCCACTCAAACTACAAGAGCTGAGTGTGGGGGTAGCCTGGCTCCCCACATAAAATACAAAACATATGACCAGAATAAAGGGGAATGAATGTTGGGTGGATTTGCCCACCTCAATGAGTCTGAGATAGTTTTCTGAGTAACACAGACAGATGATTTTTATTTTGGGATCTACAGAGTGTGTTGGGGACTAGAAGGAGCATCTATCAGGAATCCAGTGGCATTGAGGGTCTGGGGTTGAGGGCAGGATTGGAGGCCTAGATCTAGCTGCTATTTTAGGTGGAACAGTTACAAAAAAGCTCCTTTGAGAAGATGACGCTTAACCAGAGCCCCACAGAATGAAAAGGAGCCACCCTGATTTAAGGGAAGGGTGACTTGGAGGTGGTACATCAAAGAAGAAAATGAAGACCAGAGAGGCCAAAGAGTGGTCAGCAGTGGGGAGCTGGAAGGCAGGACCTTGTGGGCTGGTAAATCCCTCCTTGATTATTAAGTAGTAGGGAAGGCACCGCAAAATCATAAGCAGAATCAGTAGGGTAGGATGTCACTGAAGCTATGAGGGTTACCAGAAGGGCACACCATCCTAAGTATGAAAAACAAAAGTAAAGGAAGGAGAACCAGGACATCGCTCTATCATCTTCCTAGTCTGTTGAGGAAGCTTCTGTAAGTTGACTGTTCAACACAACACAACCAAGATTAGTGTAATTGACCTCAGGTGAGGACAAGAAACCAGTATCCCAAAGCCACAACGCTAGTGTCTGAGCCAGGCTATCTCTGAATAGCAAGACCTCCTTCCGCATGCTGGCTGCCTGGATGTAGAATTCCAGACGCCAGGTCCGGAAGCCAGAAGCCAGGTCCGGAAGCCAGGATGAGAATGCAGGATCCCGGAAGTGCCAGGTGGGTTACGAATCTGCCTGATTTTACCTTGCTTACGACCTTGTTAGGTCATGAAACGCCTGTTTCACAGGAAAGGAAACCAAAGACCGTGGACGTCGGATTACCTGGTCTCGGTCACCTGGCCCTGGAAAGCCCCTCAGCTCAAGCTTCCTGAGAAGAAGGGGTTAAGCCTTGCAGCCCATTTGTCCTTGGAACTTCAGCTTGCATCCCACCCTGGAATTTTCCTCTGAGCTACAAAGCCTGGCCAGCTGCCAAGTCATATATACATTGCCTCGGAGCCAGGCAACGCAGTGCTCTTTCTGGGAAGACTCACAATGTGGTCACTGTTTTGTAGATGCCAGGTTCCAGATGGAAGAAAGACTTTAATCCTCAACTTCGAGGCTGTTTGCCACATTTCAGTCCTGAGATCCTGCCGGGGCCAGTTTTCACTGTGACATTCCAGCACAGCCATTTGTCACATTTTGTGTCTGACGTTTAAATTGAAGTGTAGAGTGGGAAATTGGAGAGAAGACTGGAAGGAATTTTAGACACAAGAGGGATGGCACCTACCTGTTAAGACAAAGAAGACACTGCCCAGGCTGGTGTGGCTCAGTTAACTGCAGTGTAAGCCAAAAGGTGACAGGTTCATTTCTGGTCAGAGCACGTGCCTAGATTGCAGTTCCTTCCCTGGTAAGGGCATGTACAAGAGGCAGTCGATGTTTTTCTCCCTCTCTCTCTCCTTCCCTTCCTGTCTCTGTCTAAAAAGAAGAAAAAGAAAGATGAAAAAGACATGGGAGCAAAATGATAACTAGGTAAATGACAGAAGAGAACAAGGCCAGAGAAGTGAGGAAAGGAGGCTCAACTTCTTGGGTGATTATGGGATACAAACCAAAGTAACAGGATGCCAGAATCAACTTTAAGACTAATTAAAAAATTAAAATATTGGGAAAGGCCAGGGCTGGTGAGGGCAGCAGTATGTGAGCACTCTCATCCATGGCGAGTGAGGGTTTTCAAGACATGACCTCTTGGGGGGTGGTTTTATAGAGTTTAGGGCCATTTTGAATATGTATAATCTGTGACACAGAAAACATATTTCTAGTATTCACAGATGCACACGTTTTAGTTGAGAATTGCAAATCTGCCTATCCATCGATATAGGAACAGAAGACCAAATAGTATTGTATGCATACTGTGGAATTGTAAGCAGCTGTCCAAACAAGAAAATTTCTGAAAGAAAAAATTAAACATTAATAGTGGTTGGTACTATGGGACGAAAAGTTGTCCAGGATTAGCCTGTTGATTCAAAAGACAAAAAAAGCAAGTTGCTGAACAATGTGTGTGTACACACACACATACACACATATAACAGATCTATATACACATACATGTACAATGTTTGAGAGACAGAAAGAAAATGTTAATATTTTTTAAGGCTCTTCATGAGACAGTGCTATGCTGATGGGCACGAGAGAGAATGGATTGGTATTGTAACTGGATGTTCAAGAAGTCTTTGTCTGCACACAAGTTTTGTTTTCTCTTGGGCAAGTACCTGAGAGTGAAACAGCTGGCTCATGCAGTATGTGTGTATTTACATTCTTCTGTATGGTTCACAGGACCCTGAGTTAGTTTGTATGACAATGTACTGAATAATTTTTTTAGTATAAGTATGTCCCAAATCGTGCATGTGTTTGTTGTTTCTCTGAAATTCAAATTTAATTGGGTGTCCTGTATTTTTATTTGCTAAGTCAGGCAGTTCCAGCCCTCTCTCACTTCTTTGAGGTCTCAAATGTTATCTCCCCAGAGAGTTCTTCACTGAGTCCATCCCCACCTTGCATGTAACAGCAGCCCCCTGCACCTTCGCTAGAACCTTATCCAACTTCTTTTCTTTCATGCCACTTATCACAACCTGACACCATGGATCAGTTTCTTCATTCATTTCTATTTCCCCCAACTACAGAGGCACCAGCAACACAAGGTTAAGGATGCTGACTGCTTGTTCTGTTTTATCCCCAAGAAGAGTACCTGGTACATAGTAGACAGTCAGATAGTATTTTGAATAAATCTAAACCTCAGCTTCTTCTTGCTAAAAGCAAGCCACAGCCCCTGTTGGAGATTTTAAATGAAGAACAGCTGGTCTGCCAAGATCGTGTGCATACATGTGTATCTAGGCAGCTGTGTCCAAGGACATGACTAACTGCTAAGCCGCCCTGGATCTATGCATTACTTGGTCAGCACATTCTCTTCCCAGTAAAGCAGCTAAAAGCCCAGTGATGTTTTGTAACACTCACCCCACCCCATATGAAACACGTCTTCTAATCATTTCAGTTTACAGATGGATTTGAGGCACAGAGCTGTGGAGGACAGATCAAGGTTGGATGTGATGTTAGCTTTGTTTTGCAGGGTAGATGTTTTGCAGGACCCAAGATAGGGGTCAAGAGGAAAAGTCAATTTGTAGGCAGAGGGGTGGAGGCAGTAACCTGGATGTAAGAGATCTGAGCCCCCACATTCAGTGGTATTTTGGGGCTGGGGTTGAGGAGAGATATCTGGGCTGCAGTTGGCATACACTGGTGGCTGGGCTGTGGCCTTAGGTAAGTTATATCAAAAGAACGGTCAGTGAGGAAGGTAGGTAAGGACTCTCCACACCATTTGTGGAGTGCCTGGGTTCTCCTGGAAGGAGTATGAGTTCAAGCTGATCTCAACTGTGCACCTGAGAAAAACTTACCACCATGACCTAAATGAATAAGGGATTTATTTTTCTTCAACACCTGAAGATGGAGTTTTAGGGTTCAGTGACTTCATTAAAGATCTAGGGTCACCCTGGTCAGGTAACTCAATTGATTAGAGCATCATCCTGATGTGCCAAGGTTGTGGGTTTGATCCCTGGTCAGGGTACATGCAAGTATCAATAAATGAATGTATAAATATGTGGAACAACAAATCAATGTTTCTTTTTCCCTCTCACTCTGTTTTCCTCTCTCTCTAAAATAAAAAAAAAAGTGCAATCTCCTTTTCTCTTTCTTCCTCACTTTTCATAGTGTAAGGCTCTCTTCTGCATGGTCACAAGATGACTGCTACATTTCCAAGCATCACCTCCGTATTTCAGGCAGAAAAAAGTTAGAAAGGCCATATACCTTCTTTTTGTGAAGCTTTGCCTTTTATTCAAGAATGAATGCCAAAATGACTTTTTCCATGTCTCACTGACAGTACTGGCTCATCTGCCCCATTCACACAGCTGCAAGGGATTTTTGAGGAGGTGGGTATTTTTAACTGAGCACATTTCTGGGCTTTAAAAAATCAGTTTTTTATTATTTTTTAAAAATAGAGAAAATAGATATTGAATAAGCATCCAGAGTGTCTGGCATAGTCAGCAATGAAGTGGGAACAGAACTTGGAAAGAATTGGGTACGAACAGGGTCACAAAAACTGAGAGGTCTCTAGAAGGAGAGCTGAAGATGTGTTCACTTTAGGAGTTGAGGTCTGAAGAAGAGTAGAAAAGGGAATTAAATTCCTGTCTTCCTTAGTAAATGCATATTATGGGCTAGAACATGTAGCAAACATATTTGAGTTAAGGATCAAAGAAGTAGAAAAGAATATTCATTAAATATCCATTTTCTTTCCCAGCCCTAGTCCACATCCCCAGAGACAAGTACTGTTAACTGTTACAAGTTATCTTCATTTTTTTCTGTCATTTTATTAACTTTAGGGAGAGAGAGAGAGAGAGAGAGACATCAATTTGTTGTTCCACCCACCTACACACCCACTGATTGATTCCTGCATACGCCCTGACCAGGGATCAAACCTGCAACCCTGGCATATTGGCAAGATGTTCCAGCCAGCTGAACTACTCAGTCAGAGCACATACTTCATGTTTATTATTTGCAGATTCTATATTTGTCAATTTGCCTTCTCCATAAACTATATTTTTAACCCCCAAATTAATACTGAGTTTCATGTTCATGGACATGTACATGTGAACATTCCCAGCTGAGGTTGAATAAGGTGGCAATGTTCGGCCTTCTGGTGTCAGCTCTCATACTATAATCATGTGTCCTTTCAGCAATCCATCTAGTGCCACATTTTATTTGTATTTTTGTTATTTTTGTTGGTGATTTGCCTGTTTAAAATGTCCCCCAAGCATAGAGCTAAAGTACTGTCTAGAATTCCCAATTCAAGAAGGCCATGATATGCCTTATGGAGAAAATGTTTTAGGAAATTTCTATTGCTGTGACATTTCTATATGTGTTTAATGTTTTAGATAAATGCTTTATAACATTTTTTAAATGTTTTAAATAACATTTCTCTGTATTTCTGTAACTTATTCAGGCATGAGTGGTAGTGCTGTTGGGCATGATGACTTCATTATTAACAAATCAACCATATGCTACATTAAATAAGCTGCCTTTAAATAAAACACACATAAAACTAATTTATGTGTGGCTCAGTTGATGAAAATGTTCTGGTTCAGTATTGGTTAACTCAGTGCTCACAGCAGCTTTGTAGACTGTAACTACCATGAACAATAAGAATTGACCCTATTTGTTTATCTTTCCAGAGATGTTCTGAGCATGTACCAGCTTCTATATCTCTTTCTATATACTTATACTTCCCCACACACATATAAACATGTGAGCATTATAGACATCATTTTACATGCTGACTTTTAAACCTAACATTGTGTCTTGGTGATTGTCCTCTGTTAGTTTTGAGTTCTTCAAGAAGCACACACTGAAACATTATTTGATGTGCAAGAGATTTCTCAGGGGAAAAAGCTGTAAGGAAAGCGGAGAAGGAAGCTTGGGGAGTCTTGGAGAGCCGTTGAATTCTGATGTAGGTCTGACCCTGAGTAAAGAAGAGAGTGGAAGGGGAGGGGGGCTAGAGGGACTGGGTGAAAAATGTGAAGGGATTAAGCAAAAAAAGCACCCCAAAACTCATAGAAACAGGCAACAGCATGGTGATTACCAGTGGGAAAGGGAGTGGGAGCAGGTAGAAGAGGGTGAAAAGTGTTAAGTGGTGATGGAAGGAGGCTTGACTTGGGGTGGTGAGCACACAATACAATATATGGAAGATGTATTATAGGACTGTACACCTGAAACCTATGTAATTTATTGACCAATGTCACCCCAATAAAATCCACCAATATTTTTTTTTTTAAAGAAGAGAGTGGATTTCAGGAGGTTGGGTGGAAATGTCCTAGTTGGGAGTATAGTCATTCTTGGAATATTCAACAAGCCTTTGGGGGCGAGGAGAAGTCCTCTAGCTAAAGTCATCTGCTAGAGGACCCCCAGTTTCCCAGGAATTGATCTGCCCTTGTCCGTCACTGGGAGCATCCTGAAGAGGCTATGACAGCACCATTGTGGGCTGGATCTCAGAGTGCAACAGCTGGGCACTGGACAACGTGCTCCCTATAGTAGGAGATTTGAGAGGTGTGTGCTCAGGACTACCACATCCTGTGTTGCTCCATGTCATGATGCCTCATTTTTTTAAACAGCTAGAATAGATTTTGCTGGATGGATTTATCAAAGCTTATCAAACCAGTGCTGATTAGTTGGCTTTGAGGAGTTTTGGTCTCTTGTTTTGACAAACAGCACTATAGTGGAAAGCCCTGTACATGATTCCTTTTATGAGAGTGTGTCTGTAACATGGAAACTCCAGAAAGAATTACTGCTTCAAAGTGTACATGACTTTGTAACTTTAATAAATATTGCCAGATTGCTCTTTAGAGTTCATACCATTACAAGCTATGGTTCTCCAACCTAACCATGCATGACAGTGGCTGACTTCCCACACTGTCTCCAACACAGTGTGTGATCAAGTTTTTAATCTCTGCCTACCTTCGAAGTGGGAAATGGGAAATGGTGGGTTGAGGTTTTGTTTGGGATTTCTTTTACCATGGGGGGTGGACCATGTTTTCATAGTATGGGAGACATTTGTATTTCTTTTCTGTGGATCGTTGGTACTTAAATTTTCCTGAGTGATTATCTGTGTGTTGGCCATCTCTCCACTTGAATGTAAATTCCAGGAGGACAACAACTATGCCTGTCTGCCCACTGTGGTACCCCAACATTTAGAAGAGTGCCTAGCTTAGAGGCGGGTGGTGTGTGAACAATCTCATGGCTGGTGATTTGAGGTGCTGGAAAGCAAACCCAGTTTGCTTGGTCCCTAATGCACTGCCAGGCACAAGGGACCAGGTGGTTTACATCAAACATCCCTTTGATCTCTCGCTGCCTTTGCATGCATCATTTCCCTATCTCATCCATGACAAGCCCACAGCTTTGAAGATAACAAGAAGTATCGACCTCCCTATCCCATGACTCCAGAGTAGAGAAAAATGAATTTGAGCTAAGCATGGGCGGGTTGGAATGTTGGGGCACATCAAGGCAGAGCGGTTTGAGTTTTAACACATGGCCCAGTTTCCAGAGGCTAATTCAGCTCATCAACCTACCCTGGGAATTTCCTCTCAGCTCAAAAGCCAGGTCTTATTCCAAGAAATATATACATTGCAGTGTAATTAAGCAAGGGAACAGCGTCCTTGGAGCCACAGCACCATGTGGTCAGTATTTGGGAGACATCCACTTCCTGACAGTCAACAGATTTAAATACACCATCTGTCTTGCACATATTTCTCTGGAACTGTTTTTAGTCAGTTTCTTTCTTTAGTTTTCAGGTTCTGACAACCTTGTTTTCATTTTCTTTCCTTTTTTTAAAGTGACATAAACCAGTATTTGCTTTTATTATTTTTTCATGAGCCAGGTTTGATTGTTGTGAGTTCATTTACATACCTTCATTTGTTCCACCAAATTAAAAAACAGACCTTTTTTTTTTTTCCCCTGTTGGGTTTGTCATCAGTCACAATGAATAAGAACTTACAAAATGGTGGTTGGTTTCAGTTTTTGTCCTTGAACTGGTGGAGGGTCACTTTTTTTTTTTTTAATTTTAAGATAGGGACTGAAAAGAAAATCTGTGTGCAGGAGATAGATAAAATGTGATAATGTACTTTTTAAAATTTCTGAATAGAATTATTGATAATGTACTCTTAAAACTCTGTTAACTTTAAGTAATTCCATTTCTGTTTCTTCTTTAGGACATCAGAAAATCCCTTTGGGCAAATTCTTAAGGGAGGGCCATTTAGGATGATATCTGTTTATGGTTTCTCTCCACCATTTGACACTTCAGGGCAGAAAACACAGGGCCCTTGAAGCCTCTTCTTGTTCACCCTGTGAACTCTTGTATGTGTGCTAATGAGTTCTTACTAACATGGAATAGATTAGCTCAGTTTTGAGATACCATTCACAGAAACTTTCTAAAACTTGAAAAATTGATTTTTTTAAAAAAAGCTTCTCTTTTATTTTCATTATAAAAGCATTAAGACTCTTTTCATATAAAGAAAAGGAATTCCCTTTGTCATTCATGTAGATGGTCTATTACATCTCTTTCTGTAGCAGTCTCATATTCTGATGTGGTTTTTCTAGTTATTTACTTAAAACTGCTCCTAATTCTCTGCCCAACTTCCCTATGTTTTTTAAATCCTTACCCAAGGATATGTTTATAGATATTTAGAGACAGAGAAAGGGCAGAGGGAGAAAGAGAGAGTGAGGGAAACAATGTGAGAGAGAAACATCTATCGTTTGCCTCCCACACATGCCCTAACCAGGGATTGAACCCACAACCTAGGTCTGTGCCCTGATCAGGAATTGAACCCACAGCCTTTTGGTGCACTAAAGGACACTCCAATCAACTGGGCCACTTGCCAGGGCCTAACTTCTCTATTTTTAATTCTGCACACCCCTTGCTGATCTGTACCCAGTACAATCAGGTCAGGTAGTCTCATCAGCCTGTGTTGTCTCATAGGGCACCATGAGGGGGTTCCCATCAATCTCCTTCATGCATGCTATCAGCCCATTTTTATTATATGCCACTATATCCCAGGCCACTGCTTCCTGAATTTCCAGATTACATCTTCTGAGTATTGGTCCTGACCTACTGAATATCAGTTTCCTCTTCAATCACACACTTGGAGATCTCCAGCAGGTGGGTTGGAGCACAGCCCACATGGATCTGACATCTGTTTTAAACTTGGTGCCCCGATCAAAAGTTTTTGTTTAACCCTTTTGTGGAAACAATTGTTTCCACAAACTAACTTACTGAAAGCTAATTTTCCAAATGATGAAATTTTAAAACTTCCAATCCCTTGTTTTTCTCAAGCTTTTTCTTAGAAAAAGAATTTGAACTATTTCACTTAGATGAGTCAACATCATGTACTTAACAAATATTTATGGGTGTTTACTATAGACCAGGTACAGTTCTGGTGTTGAGATTAAAACAATGAGTAAGGATATGAGGGAAAAAACTAAAAATAAAATAAAATACTGAGTAAGAGCGTAAGTTCTCATCCTTAC